>SZWC01001696.1:75373-123132 GCA_023375785.1 Penium margaritaceum | reverse complement strand
AGAGAGAGAGAGAGAGAGAGAGAGAGAGAGAGAGAGGGAAGGTGACATGATGAAAGTGAATCATCCACATAGACCAGCAAGGAAGATCCTGGTCCCAGCACAAGAAAAGAGGGGGATCAATCAGACGTTGGATGAACCCTCACAATTTAAGCATACACCAAATCTTTTTGTTCCAACATCGCAGGGCTTACTTCAGCCAATAGAGAGCTTTGAATGCCAGCCATACACAATATCTACCATCATTGAGCCTCTCTGGTTGTTTGACATACGTTTCTTCTTCTAGTGGGCCATGAAGAAAGGCATTCTTAGTATCCATCTGATGGAATGCCATGTCTTCGTGTGCTGCAACGGTCAACAGTTCTTGGCTGGTTCCATATCTCTCAACCAGGCCATCGGTTTCTGTGAAATTCTTTCCTAGTATTTGGTTGAAGCCCTTGGCCACCAGCCTGGCTTTATATCTGTTAATCATTCCTGCCAGGTTCCTTTTGAGATTTGTCTTTACGCCTAGGTCACAAATGGACCAGTTCATGCACATGATGCTCTGATAGGAAATTCAGTTCAGCAGCCATGGCCTTGTCGTTCTCAGGAGCCCGGCACGCCCCTTTGCCTCTGCAAGTGTTTGTGGCTCCACCATGGTGTGATCCAAGTTTTCTGGACCAGCTGTGTGATATAACGGCTTACATTCCAAACATGGAAGATAGCACAAGGTGCGTCACACTGGCTCGGAAGATGGCGTCCTCACGCCTTCCATGCTCTTGTGAGATTTTTTTATTTTTCAACCCTGGTGCTGTGTGTGGGCCACTAGAGTCTGTATTCATCAGATAAGTTGGTGACAGAAGATCTGTAGGAACAGATGAAGGCACCTTGGTAGTCCTTTCCTGATCTACAGTCCTTAAGGGGGCTAAGGAAGTGTGAGGGACGAACACAGGCACACTCACGTAGTCCAGGTACTGGTCAGGGATGGTGATGTATAGAACATGACGCAAGGTGAGGAACTGTTTGTAGGGCTTGTGCTCGAGGAAATGGTGATTCTTGGGGTCCCAAAACATCTATGCTTTACAATCATATGAAACCCCTACAAAAACGTACCACCCAACTTGTGGGCTGATATTTTGGTCCCTTTCTGGCTGTCCAAGCCAGACGCAGGCGGTTGTTCTCCTCACTCTTGTCGGTCTTAGGTCAGCCTTTTCCTTGAATCATCTCTCCCATGGTGTGACCAGCTTAGGCAAAGGCCGTTGTGGATCACGGGTTCCCTTGTGAATCATGTTCCACACCCAGGTGAAATACTGGACCGCTTCCTCCGAGAAACCACAGGAAAGACCTGACTCATCCAGCAGTGTTTGCAGGGCATCACCCAGAGTCCTATGCCACCTTTCTACCACAAAATTTTTGTTTGTGGTGCGTAGGGTTTGGCGGTTTGGTGCTTTATACCCTTAGCTTTCAGAGAATAGGGTACCCATGAACTCTCCTTCCCTATCAGTGGGCAGCTACAACATTCTGTAGCCAGTCTAAATTTCAGAAGAGGAATCCAATAAGCAATGGCTCGTTTTGTATCTGCTTTGGATTTAAGCAAAAGGGCCCAGAAAACCTACTAAAGTCGTCTGTCAGTGTTAGTATGTATTGAGACCCATAGTGGACTGAGGACATAGGCATGGGTCTCGTCAGGTCTGTGTGGACAAGTTCAAGAGATGCCTTGCATACCTTGTCTGACCTGGGAAATGTCTGCCTGTGTGCCTTACCCTCTTGACACTTGAGACATGCATCTGCCTTAAGATCATGTGGAAAGTCCATCGGAAGCAGACCATGTGTAGGGGTGTGCTTGATCATTTCAGTGAAAAAATATGTATTGATGTGTGCCAGTCATTGGTGTAGTATATCTGTGGGATTTGCATCCGTAGTTGTTATGGCATGTGTCTGTGGTCGATGTGAGTGCATCTGTACCTGTCAAAAAAGATTGAGGCAAAGTAACATGTCAGCATACAGATGGCTATCAGCCAATAGTGCACCAGCAGCATCAAAAAACATACAGTGTTGCTTTTTCATGAGCATGGACGTGTTGGCTTGGCAATCTAAATGATCCCTGAGAGCAAGTTCACTTTCAACGTGTGCACATACAAAATACCAGTCAACCACAATATCCCACCAGGCGCTTTCAAGGCCACTATATCCACACAATCCAGTGTCAATACCTCCCAAGATTCGGTTTTCACACCTTCAACATTGTGTCCAGCCAACAGCGACACAAACAGCTAGCAGTGTGGCAACATGTGATGCGCCGCTACAGTGTCAAAGAACCATTTGTGCATGGGGAGTGTGTGTGATTTTGTGACATGAGTGTGCGCTAGCCACTGACCTGGCGACTGCCGCAAGGCCATTGGTTCTGGGGGCTACAACTCCATGGGTGCCACCCAGCCACCGCTGGTATTGCTCTCATAGGCTGTTGTGACTCAGCCATCTTTGTGTAGATGCACTACGCCCACGCTGGTGCAGGAATAGGGACGGTCAAGCTTCGTGGAACGTGTAAGAGACCTTGATACATAGGAGTTGGCCCCTGATACAGCGACAGGCCTGCTGGCAGCTGCAGTGGTGCTGGCCCCTAGGTCAAGCTGCCAAAGGTTGCAGGAGCTCGGAGCCTAACGGCCGCTCGGGCAGACCATGGCAGTGGCTGTAGGTGATGCCCAGGGTGCGGGAAAAACATGAGGAACTGCCGCCGCCGCTGCTGCTGCTGCTTCTGGGATGGGGTCGTGATGTGTTGTAGTTTAGGGCATGCACGCCAGAAGTGGCCATACTACCTGCAATAGTTGCAGGTGCGTCCTCTCGCATCCCTGCCATGGCTACACCCCCCCTCCCTCTCTGACTGAGCACTCTTCCTCCACTACTCCAGCCTCCTCCGCCTATGCCTCTTGTCTGAGTGGAAGAACCTGGTGAGGAATGGTGCACAAAGGGGCTGAGTGTCAAGACATTTGCCTCTTGCGCCTCATCACGAAGGATGACCTCGTAGTGGTGCAGCTCCTCAAATACCTCAGCAAGGTTAGTGCTCTCAATGTTAGTCACGCACAGGCGTCATAGCAGGCCTTACCGAAACTTCATGTGTTGCTCTCCAAGGTGCAACAGAACAGGGTCTAGCCATTCAAGAATGGAGTATGGAGCTCCGAGCCTGAGAACACGGTGACGCAGGTCCATTGCTTCATCCCTTTGTCGGCAATCAATGCCCCTGGATTTGGGTACAGCCCCCGGAGCCTGTTGCATACTGAGATCACCAGTGCCATCCCTCGTTCTTCACGACATGTAGCAAGGTACTTCCATGCCTCTTGTGGGTGTGGGGCTCCACTACAAGGATTGGCTGGGTTCTTTCCTTTTCTGCCGAAGATAAAATGGCGAATAGCATAGGACTGGTCATCTAGCAATAACTGGACTAGAGAGTCAAAAGCCCTAAGCATAATCCAGTCCTTGGTAGTATCGGTTGGTGGAGCTAAACATAGTTCCTCTAGCCCATGCTCCACCTTCCATGCAAAGAGTAAGTCCTTCCAAGCTAGGAAGTCTTGCACGCCCAACACTGGCGGTATTAGATCCTTGTGGGACAAAACCTTGCTGAGGTCCTCCCACGTCATCGTGGTGGTGCCGGTACCAATGTCATTTCCTTTGGGAGCACCAACACTAGCTGGTGGACCAGAATCCCCGGATTGATGCCGCCTAACTCATGGTATCAGGCAAGGCCTAGGAGGTTGTGTGACTGAGGCTCCTACTCTCTTTGCGGCCAGACCAAAATTCGGCAGAAATTTGCCGTGCCCACTTTGGTCTCAGTTTTCTGCCAGGATCCCAAAGCTTGATGGGGACACCGTTAGGTACTCTAGGGATTTCAGTCAGGCCTCATGGGTCCTACAAGGACAAGATCTGGACCTAGGGACCCCGCCGTCACCTCTGAAAAGTGACAGGGACGCGTTGGCACTCCCTCCCCTTGATTCTCCCATGAATGTGGATTCTCCCCTTGCTTCTGTCACCTTTACTCTCTGCGCGTGGCCTAGAGGAAGGGTTTCAATTTGCTCCTGGGGTTGTGCGCAGCTTGCTTTTGCGGTGACTGACAGGATTCACTGCTACGAGTGGCTTGGCAGCTGCCGTTTCCCTAATCACCATCCCTTTGTGCAGTTTTCTGACCCATAGCACAACTCTGGTACCATGAAATGCTTCTACGGATCCATGGTAGCTTCCCTTGTTTCAAACAGTTAAGCAATGAGGATGATGGGATTGGACTACTCGCTCGCCATGGATCAGCGGACTGGAAAAACTAGAAGTGTGGAGCTCAACCAAGGAACAGCTTGACGGGTGAGTCCCGCTAGACCCACCAGCAGCCGGCGAGCGAGGCTCGCCGGCATGTAATTCTTGAGCGAGGGAAATATACCCTCGTGCCTCACAAACTGGCCGGCTACACCACGCCATGCCACACACACAAAACAAGGACCATGTCATGAGCTAAACTAGGACTGATCTAGGTTCCTATGCATTTGTGCAGTCAAGAACAAGAGTAGACATGTAGCTTGGACAATTCTGCTGGAGGGAGGCAAGCACATGAGAGGTGCCGGAGGAATCACGGATTTCGGTCCGTCGCATCATGGATGCTCAGTGTGCTTCACTTCCACTCTCTGGTTCAGCATGCCCTGTGCACTAAGGTCCACACCAGAGGGGAAATATAGACAGAGAGGATTAACAGTGGTCCTGCTACTGATCCTGTTTATGTTCTTGCCAGTTGTCCAGTTTGTAGTTCTATTGGTGGTATTTTTGGGCATCCAATACCTCCTTCACTTTGCTTCCTCCATCATGTCATGCTTATGGATTCTCGCAGCCATATCCAGACCTCTCTTGCTGATATGATTTCCCATCATCAACCACCCACTCTTTTTCTCCACCTTCCTTTTATGTTGCTATCCAGCCCGCTCACTTCTACATTGTGGGTACGTTGTTCACCAACTGGGTTGTTCGCTTCATGGCTTTGATTGCTGTCAATTTTCAGAATGATCTATGTCCCAGACTATGATTCTTGCCTTATGCCTCTCAGAGAATCTGAGGTCTCTCGTTCATTTTCCAAGATAGGTGAATACACAACCAGCTCAACGGCTTGGAAAATTAGGCCTGACACAAGCCACCCTAATAAAGTGGAGTTGAGTCGCACGCATGTGATTGATACAGAAGCCATTATTACAACACAGTTCCCCCTGTTCCAAGCACGTCCACCGCATCTGAATCATCGATCCTTTTGAATTTGTAGATAAAATAGCTCAAGAGTGCTTGAAAACTTTAGGATTTAGTCAAGAGTTGATTCTTCCTCTTGCTGAGTACTTCTTCCATGCGCACAATCTGTAGCTCCTCCATATTTAGTAAGTTATTGGAGCAGATCGTTTTCCAGTCTCTTAATTCCTGACAACTTATGATACAGGCCATAAAAAATTACAAGCCTACCAGCTGGTTCCTCCCCTTATCATGCCAGATGTCATCCACATGGGCAACGACAGGAATGAGGGGATCACCAAGCCGAAGGATTCTGTCATTGGATTGGACGTCGAAGTTTTTGGAGATCCGTGATTTGCCGTTAAGCCTGCCACTGTTGTTGCATGGATCCCCTAGAGAGCTTCATAAATTTCTCACTGGTGTCCTTCTATCGAGAAATTCTTCACAGGTTACTCTTGCTCATCACTGGATATGCTCTTTCCCTTCACCATTGTCATTGCAAGGTCTGTGATCTTCTGGACAGGGGATATGCACGGAAGAATTTTGTGAGGTTTTATTTGTAAAATTAAAGTTACTGGTTGTTCCTCCAAAGCCATTACGCTTTGATACCAAATTTAATGTTTGGTGGAACAGAAGTGGTTGAGAGGTAGAAGATGCCGAGCAAAAGGTAACCTGTAACTTGAGTAATTTAGAAGTAGCAGTAACTTCACTTCAATGAAAATTGATTCAAACAGACAAACACATACATAAAAGAGCAGAAACAATAATAAGGAATACTTGGGGTCTTGGGTATGAGTCGAGTGATGCATGAGATGCCGCGTAGTGAGAGGTTGCGTCAAGAAACTTCATTCAAGAATCAAGGGTTTTGCGAATATCGAGGTGCTTCTGTATAAAATTCAAGCACCGTCAAGAAGTTGACCAAATAGTATCAAAAGCATGGTTTCTAAGAGCTTTTTAACATTCCACCGGGACAAAAGACATCTAGGCCAAGCGTTCTTTACAAGTACATAGATTCAGATGGCTGATTGGATCCCATTTAAGGCTACTTGACAGCTAAGGGATTCTAAGAGGTTCAAGGTGTCGCCTTCACTTTCACATTTATACCTGATGGTTGCATGACCATAGCTTGTGCTCTGTTTTGTGTTGTAGCCCTACATGACTGGGAGCTGTATCAGATGGATGTAAAGTTTTTGTTCCTCCATGACACTTTGGATGAGGAAATTTTTATAGGTAAGGCACATGAACTTGAGTTCGATGACAATGTTAGGCGCTTCGACAAGTGCTTTTGTAGCCTCAAGCAGCTACCATGATACTAGAACCAGGAGATCACATGCACCTTGACATGCGCAGTCTATATGTTGAGTTATATTAATCCATCTCTCTTCCTCCAAAAAATGGTTGAGCACTTCACCGCCATCCTAGTCTATGTTGTTGACCTTCTAATCACGTTTCCCTCTATGTTGGCCGTGAAGGAGGCCAAGGTAGTCCTCCAGAAGGCCTGTAGGATGAAGAGCATTGGTCCTAAAACTGTATTCCTTAGGACGGAGATCGTGCAAGACCACAGATGGCAGAAAGCATTGCTTCATCAGGCGGGATAAGCCCTTGTCGTGGGGGAGCCGGGCGGTTCATTGTTGAGGCATTTGTGTTCCCTGTTCTTTGATAAAATATTTTTGCAAGATTTTTCTGGAGCCTATGCCTTTGTCGTCCTTTTTTTTGGATTACATGGTAACCTATTCCATTCGGTTGAATGCAGTGGGATACAAATGTAGGTCCATCAATGGCAAAGAGAATGTAAGACGTTAGAAATCGGACAGCCAGACTGAAAATGCTCGGGCTTTTTATAAACATAAAACTTGACATCACGGGATCCACCAAGCTACACCAGTTAGGGAAAAAATAGATGGTGTGGGTTGATCCAACCCCTACGATCAGTTTTTGGGCTAGACTTTCCAAAGACACCCATCCTGGCTACTAAAATTGAGGCTAGAAACATTCCAGTTTGTACATGCAGATGAAAATGACCACTTGGTCGTGTCCATGCATGCGCAGTTCCCTCATGCCAACCCAGCTGGTGCTGGAGCACCGTTCGTTGCTGATCTACCCATCCGCAACTGTGGGGCAGCTGCCACAGCATCCCAGAGACTTGCTGGGACACTCTGCCATTCTTCAGCAGTGTCTAGATTTTTCTCGGTATATTGGCCTTGGAACTGATTTGTATTTTTTTGCATTATATACCTACCAATCAATTTCAGACCCATGCTTGTGTGCATTTGTCGCTTCCAACTCAAGATTCAGCATCCATAAGTTCAGAGGATATTTCATTTGGATGTTTTAGTTACAGCCAAACTGGCCTTGCCATATGTTTCACCCACTGTGCGTCGTGGAAGCTATCCGGTGTGCCTTTCATCTGCCATTTATCTCTGTACATTGAAGCTCTTGAAGCGTATGAGGTTATGTCCATTTCCCCTGGCCAAACCCTTGTTCTTCTTGCAACTACCTTGCATGCTAGTGCGTCAGCTGACTGGACCGTGTTCCCAAGTCAGCAAGAGTAAATCAAGGAAGCTTCCAGGAATCTTCTCTTGGTATCAGTGCAGCAGGCATCCCTCATTGAGCCATGCAGAAGAGATGCAGCAGCGGCAGTGCTGTTGAGATTCATAGCTGGAGCCACAGTCCTAGGAGGTCCCATCATGCCAAAGTGACCCGCTGAAGCAGACAGCAGTAGGAGAGGTGCAGCTGCAATGGCAGCAGTAGTCACAGAAGCATCACCAGATCACCGTCACAAGTTGATGGCAGGAAGAGCCGTGTGGGAGTCTGTGAAGATGTTCGTCAATGCAATAGTGGAGTGCATAGTTGCAGCTGGGGCCTATGAGGGTCCACCATGCTGCCGCGTATCTGACAGACACCGTTAGCCAAAAATAGCAACCGTGGAATAAACCACACGAACAAAAGCACCAGTAGTGGGCTGCCTAAACATCTCCAGCAGCGGTTGAAGTACATGATGATGTCAAGCCATCTGTGAATGTTCCCGGAAGTGTCAGTCACCTTGTACCTACCTCTACCAAAAACGTGTAAGAGAGACTGGCCCATTTGACAACCATTTTTCGTGTGTAAAGGCTTGCTATAAATCCCTGACTCTAATGTCTCCATCCGGAGTATTCCCGCCTCATAGTTTGTGCCCTATAGCATACAAAGAAATGAAAACATGCTCTCACACCTGGAAAGTTTTCAGATTTTGGGAAGACCATGAAGATATGACATTTTTACAGTTTTGAGGGTTTTTCAAATACAACAACCACCACCATGCCTTCAGCATCTTCTCAAGAATAATCCCTCCAAATTTTGATTTATTTGGACGACTTTCATATGGATTTCATCATTGTGGGTGATGATGTCATCATCCACTCTTCAGATTTACAGCTTCTCAAGAAAACGTTCCAGATATTCATTCTGACAAATTTTTGGTCCCTTCCATAGTGAGCAGCTCTTCCTATCCTCACTTGATCTCATGCACATCAACAGCAGCCATAGTAGCAGCAGCAACAGCAGCAGTCATAGTAGTGAGAGCAATACCGGGTGCATTTGTAGCACCACCAACGACGCCCGGTACTGACAAGGGTAAGGGGCCAGCAGACAACGGCAAAGGCTCCATTTAAGGTGCAACAGGCCTACGCTGGTATGTATTTACATACCAGCGTCGTCAACATTCGGTGGACGTAGAACATAATGCAATGTCAACAGCAGTTGCAGAGTGAAACACTTCAGGAGATGCATGAGTTGTTCCTGGAGTGTTCACGAGTTTCTCAGCAGATGATACATAGAGCCACTGGAGGCACACTATCGGCCCAGCAGTCCACCTCTTGCATTTCAGCCACAAAACAGCACTCTCCTGAGTGGGAGGACACTGACAATGAGGAGGAGACAGCTGCAGACCTACATTCATGCGAGATTTGCATGCTTGAGGAGCAGCTTCATCAGTTGTGGCTGGGGTCAAAGGTTGGCACACCAGTGACACCAGTACGCTATTGAGAAGGATGGTAGGCCTCACCTTTAGAGGTGTCCCTCCTCCTAAGGCCATTCCTTGTCCAGATTCCCCTGAGTACGAGGTCGACCTCCCCACAGAGCGACGGTCAAAGGAATTTGAGACTCCTCAACCCCACAGAAAAATCAAGACAGAATTTGACTGCTGGGAGATCTTGTTTCAGGTGTGGGCCGCCACTGAGGACGTCTTACCCTACTACCACAGCTAGTGCTGAATCCTGAAACTCACCAGGTGTAGTCAGCAGCAAGAGCTATGTGCAATCTACTATGCCATGTGCCACAGGAGACAGTTGTAAATTTTCTGTCCCTTCTAGGTCACATCAGTTACTGTGACCGGGGCAGATCCTTGCCGAGGCTGGGAGTTAGTCCTCACACTGTTTTCTGCAGAGACACATGCAACGAGGGCTGGCCGTCTAAGCAAGTTCCACTCTCTTTGTGAGGGAGCGTCAATGCTTGTAGCTGACTACTAGCATGGCACCATGCACACTTACACACACCTCGAGACTTGTTGTGAGACACAATGTGGGCCCTTGACAATGTAGCCACCATTTGGAAAGTGGGCACTTTTGCATTGTTCGGAAAGTCACATTTGACCTCGACACCTTGCCTTTGAGAGCCGAATTTCATGTATAAGAACACATCGTGTGTTGCACCACAGTAGCACATGGCAGTATCTATTGATTCATGCATGCAATGTACATGTCAGAAAATAGAGGGCAGCCATTGGTAGAGTGGAAATGTCATTAGTAAGTGATTGATAAGTCCATGAATGGCAGACCAGTTGGAAAGGCTGACTTGTACACTGCCGCTTTCATTGTTTGAAATTTTTTCTCCTTTTTATGTTTTGGAAATCCTTTAGTTGCAGTTATGACAAATGTAACTGAGGAAAACATAGTCATTTTTGCTTTTCTTCCAGAGTGCTCTTTCTCCTCTATCACAGGAACGTTTGAGATATAACTTGTCAACATATTCACATGTTTGCACAGTGCAAACCTCGTATGTATGGATGCCGTTGATATGTACGAGGTGTATGTAAACTTTGATTACAAGGGTACATGTGATATCTTGCACATGAGCGAATGTGGTTTGGTACATTGGTCATACCCATGCACAACAGTCCGACAGGTTGTCTTGGGCACGACTCGTCCTTTACGGATGAAGTAGCAGTAACAGGTTGTTCTGCTTGCCGCCTGGCGCAAAACTTATCCTCGCACCAGAATGGCGATGTACCCCTCATGGTCCTTATCTCAGCCCTCACTGGATGCCTCATCTGCACCCAACAATGTCCAGTCACCCAATCCCTCTAGCCTGACTGAAACCTTTGATGCATCCAAGTGGAATCGTGCAAAGAAACATGTGTGATGCAAAGACCACCTCACCAAGGAGCTCAGCACGCACTGCGATCCCATCCTGATCAGGATAAAAAAGGTGCTGGAGGTGTTGCTCCTGTGGAACAGACAATTCTGGCATGTGTGACCGCATCCACAACCATTTTGTGGTGGTAACCATAACGTGGGGAAGTGCCGTTATCCACTGCCCACGTGTCGGAACGTCTTGGACCTGGACCGTGACACACCGCTTTCGGCTGGATGGAAGCCTCAGAGCGTTCAGTTGTACAACAGATCCAAGGATAAACCAGTGGCCTGGCAGATGCTGTAGGAGAATTTTTAGAGGGAAACCACTGGAGCAGCTGTTGGGGTCATCTTTGAAGCCGACAACAACGATGACGACCCGACACCTTCTCAGGCCCACCGGAGGGAGAACCCCCTCGACATGGTTGCTGTCTTTGACATCAAAAGAGCTTCTTCCCTCTGCTAGTCCAGTGTGGACCAGCACTTGGAGCATGGCCATTACGAGCAGTGACAACTAAGCATCGTGAAGCTGATGTGCATCACTACATTACCCATCTCATTCTATTGGGAGGCAATGTTGTTTGAGGTGGTAAAAAAAGGCAGGAAGATATCCTCCAGCCTCAGGCTTCCAAGCCGCACCACATTTGTCAAAGACCTGTTGTCGATGCGAGACAAGGAGCTTGAAGATCTGGATGTTCCCTTGAAGCAGGCCAGGGAAATTTACAGCTGATCCGTGGCTGTGGATGATTGGTGTGACCGCCCGGTCCGGCCCATTTACAATGCGATGGCATGTTATGCAAAAGGGTCCTTTCACATCTACTCCCATGATGCCAGTGGACTCAGTCGTGACGCAGATCATACGGCAGCAATGATTGAAGCAGCCATAGGGATTGTGGGGGAGACAAGGCTGGTCTCCATCATCTGCAACAACACGTCCACGAAAAACAAGGTCTTCACGGATCTAAAGCAGAAATATCGCTCCCTGTTTTTCTAAGGGTGCTGCATGTACAACATCGACCTTATGATGTCACCAAAACTGGGATGCATCAACCATCATTAGGTGTGAGATGGTCGTGTCTTACATGTGTAACAACGACCTGCCATGCTTCTGGCTGCATGAGAGGAGTGGAGGCAAGATGCTTCTCCTACTGTGCAAGACCAGGTTTTCCTCAACTTTTGACATGGTTGACCGCCTGCTGGACCAGAAGGAGAATTTAGAGACCATGGCTGACACCGACGTGTAGAGACAGATGGGAGCTAGACAAGATGCAGGCTTCAAAGAAAGAAAGAGGGAGGGACACCATATCGTCCTCCATAAGGTCTTTCGGGTGTAGGTACGCCAGCTCGGGGACCTGCTGGAGCCTCTGGTGAGGGTCTTGCGGATGGCTGACGAGAATGGTGCCTCAGCAAGTGAGATTTACGAGGGTGATGATACGAGCAGTGACAGTGGTGAGGTGAATGATGAAGAGGAGGAAACTTTTGGAACAGAGGCAGATGATGGTGTGATTGAAGTACAAGCAAACATCAATGTGCTGGTTAATACGTCCATGTTCCTGTATGCTCGTGGTGTCTACATGCGGCATGAGACCCCTTCAGTGGTCTCCATCCCTAGCAGCAGGCAGAGAAACTGCAACCAGACATGTGCAACTTTGACAGAAAATAGATGCAATAACCCCAGAAGCAGTTTCACTAACCATGTAAATCCTACAACCACTACCACTGCTGCAGATTCTGTAACTCCTAAACCTGCTACAAATCCTGCAACACCTGTAACTGATGCAACTCCAACAACTTTTGCAAATGTGTGAGCAGCAGATGCAACACCCCAAACAGATATGGAGATGCAAAGGACACAACTAGGACCAAGATCTAGAAGATAGTGTGAACAATAGTGATGCTCAGGGCCACCATGATGTAGTTGGCGAAGAGAACACATCTGCCCCTGCATCAGTCACAAAACACCCTACTAAAATTGAAAAGCCAGCTAAGGGTGGGCATGCCACGAAGTAGGCTAGTCATCAGTGCTTCTGTTCTCCATGGTTGGAGATGCAAATTGTTTCAAAGTACCCATGTCTGTTGCCTGTCATGTATTGGGCCATGCAAATTTTCATGGATTGTGATTCTCCACCTTGGAAGTAAACTTAACTGTGTCAGTTATCCCTCCTACAAGTGGCTATACATTGCATAGTATTTCTCTTGCAAGCTTGATTCCTTGACATAAGTGGCTGAATGTTGTGGAGATGTCAGTGATGTCACATTTTTTAGAAACAATCTCATTAACTTGGTGTAAATGTCTCAGAATTTTTAAGTGAAAAAAAGGGGCAGAAATGGTACAGTAAAAAAGGTCACACTTCGGGTCCCAGTCATCAAAACAACTATTACCGTTATCTCTACAGCCATGGTCCTGGAGGTCACACCACGTCCACATGACCCATTGTAGCACACAGCAACAACAGAGCTGCCACCAGGAAGTGAACAGCGATGACACGCTACCGCCACAAGTAGAAGGCAGCACGGGCAACAGCAGTGTGAGTAGCAACAGCATTAGAGCAGAGTTGTTGTAGCAGCATAGCAGTACACGGTAGCAGCAGTAGCGTAGAGCATCAGCAGCAGCAGCGTGGCAGCATTGTAGCAGTCACGTGGCAAAATTGTAGCAGTCACGTGGCAAAGACAGCGGCGTAGCAGCACAGCAATGACAACATCTTCAACAGTAGCATCAGCTGTGGCAGCAGCAGGGAAGCAGAAGCACGGTAGCAGTAGCAATGTGGAAGTGAAGCAGAGAGCAGCGATTGCAGCAGCTGTAATAGCATATCAGTTACAACAGCAGAAACAGCAACTGTTTCAGCAGCCCAACAGCAGCAGCAGCAACAGCAGTGCTACAACAACACCAAGAGCAGCTTCACACTTGTGTGGATGTACAACTGTGAACCTGGACTGCACTACTGCACACATCAACAGCTTGAGTCGCGGATGCAGTCACAACAGCACAGCAGCAGCTACGGCAGCATTACCTGCCAACTGAAGCAGCGCAGCTACCGCTAGAGGGCATGACGAGGTCATCCCTTGTTTTTCCCTTTGAAATATTACACAAAAGCCACAAGAAAAAAATAAAGAAAAACAAAAAAAAAGAGGGAAAGAGAGCTGCAAAAAGAGGGTCAGCAGGTTCCAAACCGTACTGAAATCAGATTTTTTTTTGCTGATTTCAGCTCATCCCTACTGATGTGAGCAGGAATGCTGATGTCATTGTTGCCTAGCCAAAAAATTGTCCAGAAACCAAATTTTGCCAGCGCTTTGAATTCTCGAGAAACTCTGGTCGGTTCTTTTTTTTACCACTTTGGCATCCCACTGCATACAGATCTGTGTACATGGTACCAGGCAATTAGAAAGGAACGGAGCTGGTGGACCCCTTAGCATCCTCCGTGTCAAGAAAAATGAGCCCACAATCACAGGCAATTGACGACCTCCTTCCTACGTAGGATGAAAACCGCCAAAAGCAGCAGGCACAAAGTGATATGCTTCAAAAGCCCCCAAACCTGGTACAAGGGCGCTTAGGGCTCATCCAACAGACACCAGCTATAGTCGGTATAGTCGTTATAGGTACACCATCGGTCCAACAGCACAATTTCTGCATGTCAGCCAGACAGGAGCCTCCACCAGAGCTCGAGGACACTACGGATGCAGAGGAGACAAATGAAAATCTTCACGTGAGTGAGATTTGTGTGCTTTATGATCAGCTTCGTCGTTTGCGCCTAGCATCGTGGCCTCTCACCCTGGTACCACCACATTGTGAGGACATCTCATGGCAGATGGCAGGGTTCTCCTTTAGAGGTGTCCCTTGGTGGCCTTCCCATGCCGCATCCACCTCCTCTGGTGCCTGAGGCTGCTTGAAGTCGCCCTCCACATGGAGCGGAGGCCAAAGGAGCTTCAGAATCCCCCATCTTCCTATACCAGAAAAAATGGATTCGACTGCAGGGAGTTCTTGTTCCAGGTGTGGACAGACGCAAAGGGCATCTGGCCCTACTACTACAGCCAATACCAGACTGCCGACAATCGCCAGGTCCAGACAGTGGCAAAAGTGATCCGGGGTCTGCACTACTTAATATTGCAGGAGAAATTTGTCAACTTCTTCCCCTTCTTGGGTTCAATCGGGACTGGGATTGGGGTGGATCTATACCAAGGCTGGGAGTTGGCACTGACCCTGTTCACTATTGAAACCCATGCAACAAGGAAGGGCCGTCTTCATGAGTTTCAATCCCACTATCAGGGTCATCAGATCTTGCAACTGACTACTTGAGGCACGCTATGCATGTTTACACCCGCCTCAGGACTGGTGGTGGGACACAGCTGTGGGCTCTCCACACCATCATGATCGGGGTGCAACTCTCTGCTCTTCTCTGACTTTGACCATATAGCATTCACCTGGATGTCAGAATTCTTTCACCTGCTCCCTTAGGTTCACTGATACTACCTTCACATGACATCGGCCAGGGAGGCAGCACGTTCACACCAGGGGAGTCCATTCATTGTGGCGGTGACTGTGTCTTGCCCTACACTTCTGTCCCCTTCCATCATCATTCCTGCCTCCACCAGTCCCTCCTCCTCTCCGTCACCCCTGCCTGGCTAGTCTCAGGGAATTAAAACAGCCACACAAGGGGGAAAATGGGTGAAGTGATGCGGGAAGGGACAGCAGTAAAAGCCATCGAACAATGGCAGTGGATGGTCTGTCCACTAATACTACAACTTCCGGGACACTCTCTCCTACACGGAGTGCTTAGAGCCCCTCATCTGTAGCACGATCATGCGTTGGCCTCCAAGTGATGAAAAAGCAGCCAAAATCTTCGAGCGCCGCACAGGAGGGGAATGCCACGACCATGATGGTAGCATAGACAATTCGTAAACTGGGCGCGGTGTGCTAGCCCCAACCAAAAGGTGCAAGCACCAACCGGCGGCAATGGCGACCAAGAGGAGGCTGGTGCACACCTCCCAGTGTATGTGGAAGTATAGGATTGTCTTGGGGGAGCATGAGAACAGGTGTGGTAAAGTGGGAGTAAACTGTACTTGTTATTCAAGTGTCAATATACAAAGCTATACGTACATGGTGACATATCCTAGGCGACCCGAGGTCGCCAAGCCATGCACGGCTCTGTATTGGCCAGGGATGCACGTTATTGCCTCAGAATCATGAAGCTCATCTTTCTAGCTTTCTATCGCCAAGATATGGCCGTTTCTATGAGCCACGGCAATCTGTCGCTGGCAGTACCAATAGCGGCGGTGACGGCCACCTGAAGCGCCTTATCAGGTAATAACACAACGGGGAGCCATTCCAAAGTGCCCTTGGCCCTCATTGATCCTTGATTCATTGACTAACTAGGCCCCAAGGCGTGCTTCGGCCTCGTTGGACCTCGGAAGATTGGAGATGAATTCCTGTCACGTGTTTTATCCTTGTCCGGTCAAACCTTTGGCCGGGTATAATGTCCTCAATTCTTAATGGATCAAACCCGTTCTTGGATCGATCTCGTGCGGTTTTTCCTGTCGATTCCAAGTCCACAGTCAGATTACACATGCAATGATTCCCTAAGCCGTGGTTAGTGTTTGCACTGTCCCCGTTTGCTCTTGGTACTCCCATCCTCGGCCACGACAACGGTGGTCAAGGATGGCCTCCATCTCAAACTCTTGTTCATCCTCAATTACCACCAAATGGGGAGGCTCAAAACTGCGGCCAGGGAAATGGTCAGCCGGATTATGGTAGAGCTTGAGATGGGAGATGTGGAATACGTTATGGACTGGCATGGAAGGCGGAAGGGCCAACGGTGCCACCACGGGAATCCACATTTTAAGCACCTCGAACGGACCAATCCACTAGGGTTTCAACTTGTCCAATCGGACCCCACAAAGCTTGAAGTGCGTGCTGTTGAGAACCACACAATCACCGACCTTGAGCATCGCATCAGCACATTGACGGTTCGCTTTCACTTTCTGCTACTCTTGTACCTTTGCTAATGCATGTCATATCGCTGTCCAAATCTGCTTGGATTCATGTTGCGGTAGACTCCACTGCAAATAAATTGCTTGCGACATGCAAACGTAGGGGTGTGGCGGGCACCATCCCGGTCATCACATAGAATGGCGCCTTGCCAGTGGAGGTGGATGTGGTGGAGTTGTACGCCAGTTCAACGACCGGAAACCGTTGGTCCCACGCTGTCTCTTCCAGATTACCCACTGTACGGAGGAGCTACTCCAGGGTCTGGTTCGTCCGCTCCATCTATCCTTCAGTTTGAGGATGAAAACTGGTCGATAGTTGCAGCTTGCATCCGTATCATTCCATGAGTTTGCGCCAGAAATTTCTCGTAAAGTGTGGGTCACGGTTGATCACAATGGACCGCGACACGCCATGGAGGCGTACCACGTGCTCGAGGATAGCCAATTTGTGCCTTCCGCGCTCACCGTATTACGTATCACGATGAAGTACAACATCTTGCTGAAGCAATCCACCACCACCAACACTGCATTGTGACCTGTTGCTATCGTGGGCAAGCCCGTGGAGATGTCTTGTCATGGCTGCTCGAGGATGGACAAGGGTTGGAGGAGACCCAAGTTCTTTGTCCTCCGTGCCCTATGGCATTGGTACATGTCACAACTCTGGCAGAAATTACCTACCTCCGACGACATAGTGGGCCACCAAAAGAAGCGAGTCACCGTCATCAATTTCTTTCTGGTGGAGAAGTGACCACTCGGGCCACTTTCATGCCACTTCTCCAAAATCAGCTGCCGAAGCATCTGCACCACGAGCACCACCACCTTTTGCGTGCCGCGCCGTCACCAATGGGACACCTTAAAGAAAATTCTCATGGCGTTATACTCTGCATGTGCCTTGTAACCCTTCATGAAGATCTTCACAAGGAAGGCTTCTTCGTGGATGGCGAGAGACGCAACCCGCATCATCAGGTCCAGTGCCATGAGAGTGTGTCGGCTGGGATGATGCGACCTGGCCGGTATACGATCTCGTAGTCAAAGTGTGACTCAAGGTACTCCACACAACGCGCTTGCCACTGGTTCAGATTGGGCTGTGTCTTGAAGTACTTCAACGCCTCGTGGTCGGTGTAGACTGTGCATTTCCGCGACTCACTGCAGCACTGCCAGTTCTTGAAAGTTGCGACCACGGTGAGCATATCCTTCTTGTGTGTGACATGTATCAGCTCCGTTCCATGCAACTTGCAGGAGTAGTGAGCGACCGGCTGCGACCCACTGCCAAATTCCACAAAAGGATACCATCAATGGCCAGGTCCAATGCATTCGTCGCCATTTCAAACGCACGGCTGTTGTCGGCCAAGTTCGAGGCCGACTCGGAGGTCAGAGTCCTTTTGAGATTCTCAAAGGCTTCTTGTTTTCTAACTCCCCAAATCACAAATGATCCTTGTGAGTAAGATTGGAGA
Source organism: Penium margaritaceum (assembly GCA_023375785.1). Lineage (NCBI taxonomy): Eukaryota > Viridiplantae > Streptophyta > Zygnematophyceae > Desmidiales > Peniaceae > Penium > Penium margaritaceum. Next base: position 105,086 of record SZWC01001696.1, on the reverse strand, counting down.
GTGGCACTGACACTCCCGCCAAGGATGAACCTGCGGTTCTAGTTATAGAAACCAAAGAGTACTTACATCACGTACACCACGTAACTTCGGCCATTCTTTCACAGTCGACACCTTGCATGGGTCCATAGTAATCTGTCCATTGCCAACTATGTGTCCAAGGAATTCAATTTTTTCCACCGTTAACTCACAGTGAGCTTTACAAAAAACTTCTCCTTCCTCAAAATCTCAAGGTCCTTCTTCACATGCTCCTCATGCTCCTTCGCCAACCTGCCAAGATACACCAAGATGTCTTCAAGGTAGACCACCACAAAATAATCCAAGTACGGCTTGAAGATGTTGTTCATCGTCGCCATGAAGGAAGCCGACGCATTGGTCAACCCAAAAGGCATCACATAGAACACGTACTGACTGTACTGGATATGAAATGTCATCTTTTCCACATCATCTGCTGTGAAGAAAATCTGGTGGTAGTCAAAACAGAGGTCGATCTTTGTAAAGAAGGGAGCCGTACGAAGCTGATTGAAAAATTCCTCGGCTCGTGGAAGCTAGTACCGATTCTTGATGGTCAACTTGTTCAACGCCCAGTAGTCCACGCACATATGCATCTCCCCCATCTTTTTTTCACAAATAGGATAGGTACAGCATAAGAAGACGATGATGTGTGGATGAAGCCATGCTCCATCACCTTGGTCAGATGCTTCCTTAGCTCTTGCATATATGTGTCACTCATGCGGTACGTTGCACGAATAGGCGGGTACGCTCCAGGTTTGAGGTTGATGCGATGGTTCAAGTCCCGCTTTGATGGCAGACCCATTGGGAAGGTGTCGAGGAACCCGTCCTCGAACTCTGTAAACACCTTCTGAAGCCCCTCATGCACCATGAAAAACTTGTCTTGGGCCTCCGGCTCCTCACGAGTCGCCTCTTGTACCACAGTCCTAGGCGCCATGTCCTTTAGTTCATCGAAATTGTCCTCCACGTCTCGCACGAACCCCAAAAAAACTGCTCCCTTTTTTAAATCGCATGATTGAGCTATACCAAGTTCTGTATCATAGGTGACGATTCCTCCTTGCGAGGCGCTGACTGATGCGATGCTTCCTTCCCACAATTCACCTCCTCCGTGGCCTCTTCCTCATACCAAGTAGGTAGGGAATACTCCTTGTCTCTGAGCTTGACTGAGATATTGTAAGCCTTCCAATTGATGATGGGGTTGTACTTGTAGAGGAAGTCAGCTCCGAGGATCACATCGTAATCCTTCATTGGACACACCGAGTATGCAGTTGGCATGCGAGGCTTCCTAATAAAAATGGAGAGGGAACGAGCCAGATATCCCACTTTAATCATGTCATCCACTTGGTTAGCGGTCCGCTTCTTGCTCGTGAGCGCAAGGCTCCACTTTCAAGCACAATCCATGCTCACAAAGCTGTAGCTTGTGCCACAATCCAGCAGACTTCCCACCTTCCCCTTGACACCTTTCACTCGTGCCTCCAAGAGAAGTGTGGGCTGCTCCTCGTCATACCCCGAATCTCATGCCTTGATCCCTGATACCAAGTGTAATCCGGGCGTAGTGTGCCAGCCTCAACCGAAAGGTGTAAGCACCAACCGGCAGCAACAGCAACCAAGGGGAGGCCGTTCCACTCCTCCCAGTGTACATGGAAGCGTAGGATTGTCTTGGGGGAGAACGCGAACATGTGTGGAAAGTGGGAATAAACTGTACTTGTTATTGAAGTGTCGACATACAATGCAATATGTACATGGCGACACGTCCTAGGCGACCCGAGGTCGTCAAGCCGTACACCGCTCCATAGATGCAAGGGATGAGTGTTAATGCCTCAACATCACACAGCTCATCTCTCCAACTTTCTGGCACGAAGAATCGCATCATTTCATGGAGAAAAGGCCGAGATATGGCCATTTCCGTGAGCCACGGTAATTTTTTGCTGGCAGCACTGCTAGTGGTGTTGACGGCCGCCTGAAGCACCCTATCTGGTAATAACACATTGGGGTGCCATTCCAAAGTGCCTTTGGCCCTCAATGATCCTTGATTTTTTTAATAATCAAGCCCAAACGCACGTTTTGGCCTCGTTGGGTCTTCCAAGGGTCGAGCCCTGGTCCTTGGGTATGAATTCTTGTCACCTATTTTTCCCTCGGCCGGTCCAACCTTTGGCCGGGCGCAACTTCCTCAAGTCTTAGTAGATCGACACCGTTCTTAGGTCAATCTTGCATGGTTTTCATGCAGATTCCAAATCCACAGTCAGATTATACATTCAAGGAAGTCTCAAACCCTAATTAGTGCCGTTGGCACTGTCCGGCTTATGAAATTACATCCAGAGACAGCAGCATAGATCAGGACCCTCGGTATCACACCATTGTGGAGCCACATCAGTTGCTGGTGCTTTGCACTGAGGGAGATGCAAGAGTTTTGTCATGATCAAGTGGTCCACATTCAACTTCTGCTGCCATAATTTTTGTCCGTGATGAATCTTGTGAGATATATTTGTTCGAATGTGATGAGGATGGACCTCACAGCACTGTTTGGCTCATTGAGTAGCAGATTTGTGTTTTTTTGTTATTGTTCTGAGTCCTCCCTTGAGCGTCCAGAGAAGGTAAAGTGTTCTATGGCACATACATCATTGTCAACCACATGTTGTAAGGCAGGTGGTACCGGGATCATTGACTCCAGTGCTACCCATCACATGACATCTCGTCCAGATGACTTCACTGCTCTTGGTCCCGTTGGGTCTACTTGAACCATTCACACTGGATCTAGTCAGTCCTTGCTTTTCCAGGGTATCAGGATTGTGCAGTTTGATGATCTGTCTGCCTGCTTGTAAATTTCCAATATTCTCATTGTCCCTGGTCTTGGTCTCAGCCTGCTTTTAGTTTGTGCATGTACTAGGATGGGTCTTTCTGTTGAGCAATATGCTGACTCTTCCCCAATGCATGCTTGGGATAATTGTGCATTAGCATGATGTGCCTTAGTTGATATTTATGTTGTGTTTCTGGATGAGCTTCCTCTGTATCCTCCCCTTAATCCCAATTCATGCATGAATTTTTTGCTGGTTTTCTCTCTCCTCAGCACCAACAATTGTTATATTGCCGCCTTTATCGTGTAATCCCGGACACTATTTCCAAGATGTTTTGGACACAACCATCCCTTGTTCTTGACATGGATCCCGTCAAGAAGCTGTCCAAGACCAGTTGCCTATTCTACGCTCAAGGTAAGATGCATGAATGCACTTACCCTAATTCTCCTTCTTAACCATTGTGCCCATTGGAGTTGTTATACTCGGACCTTCACGGTCCTCTCAGAGTAGAGTCCCTCTTAATTCAAGGTCAATATGTTTTCACCATGATTAATAAACTGACCTGGATGTATTGGGTCTGTAGCTCCCACAACAAGAGCAATGCCGCCCTTGTGGTCAACCTATGGCTGGTCATGGCTGAACGCAAGTCTTTTCACACAATCCACACATTCTGTTCAAATTGTGGTTGTGAGTTCCTTCACAATCTACATGTCTTCTTTTCTGAGCATAATGTATTTCACCAGCTCTCTTCCCCAATTATGCCGCAGAATAACGGTGTCTTTGAGTACTAGAACCGCATCATGGAGGATGCGGTTTGCGCTATGCAGTTTGAGTGTAGCCTTCCTAAATCCTTCACCTTTATGGGCTTCTACTAGATGGTGTGGGTCCGGAATCGCCTTCTGCATGGTACCTTGCCCGACTATGTCATATCATACCAACTGTGGTTCAACCATCATGCCATCCTCCACCTTGTTCGTGTCAAGGGCTCTCTGTCTGTCTAGTAAACCGAGGACCAACATGGGTCCAAGGTTTCACCGCAAGATTGCATGTGTGCCTTATTTTGCATCTCCCTACGGTCAAAGGCATGGTGGTTTTGGGACCCGGCTCGTCATCACATCGTCAAGTCGTGAGATGCACTCTTCCTTGAGGCCCACATGTAGACCTCTCCACCATTCTGACCGCTGACCACAGTCTCCACATGTGTGGCATCCTAACGGTCGGAGAAGTCTAGGCCTCCCCCATAGATGGGTCTGTCCGGAGTCCCTCAGCTGTGGTCCGGTCTCCAGCTGATGATGACCGGGCCATCATGGTCGTCGACTCAGTGGCCCGTCAGTCCCCACGGGCGCTCTTGAGCCTACGCCAGTCAATATACATGCACCTGTAGACATTGTTGCATCAGTCTATGTCACCTTCTCCATGCCCTTCAAGTCATTAAATGCATCTGTCCCTATCAACTCCACCACGCTTGTCCATGCGTCACCTGCATTTGCACCCTCTTCTCCCAAGACAGCATCCTCTGCGGTTTTGTCCCCGCCCCTTGCCCCCCAATATGCGATGAACACTTTGGGCTCAAGCTTCTCTCGCAAGTTCAATGGTCGCCTCCGACCAATGTCCTCTACGGCTCAGCGTGCGACTGACTCAGTGCCAAGACGCCCTGCCCGCAATGTTGAGAGCGGAGATCTTGGAACAAAGGCCCTTGGCCTTAGTGTCCAGGGCACTGAGGTACACCCAGTGTCTCCCATTGGCCACGAGTTGGTTTCTCGTGAGGTTTTTTTCATTTGCAATTTCGAAGCTGACCCTGTCATGGTCAGGCCCATACCGGAGGCATAGCCACCCAGAGCTCTCTCCCAACGGCACGTGATCCAGGCATGTTGAAGGAGGTGCTCTCACTTGAGGATGCAAAGTTGTGGTGCGCTGTCCGTGCGGATGGGTTCAAATCAATTCGAAAGCCTGGTGTCCACAAGCCTATCAACCTTCTGCCAGGGTTGAAGGTCGTAGGTGCCAATTGAAGTCAAACAGTCCACTGGATTGCTACAAGGTTTTTTTTATGGTCAAGGGATTTTTACAGGTTGACGATGATTGTTTCAAAACATTTGTACCCATTGGCCATTTCTTTACAGCCCTTGTTCTATTTGGGATCGTTGGTCTGAATGTTTGTTAGTTGTACCAGATGGATGAGAACAGCGCATTCCTCCATGACACTCTAGAGGAGGAGATTTGTATGGCCTAGCCACCTCGCTTTGAGGTCGGTAACAAGATCTGCTGCTTTTGTAAGGCCTTGTACAGCCACAAGCAGTTATCTCAATGCTAGAACAAGGAGATCACCAGCACACTCACTCGTGGGAGGTACATACATAGTGACGCAGGCCCATCCTTTTTCCTCCAATAGATAGATGCACACTTGACTGCCATCCTGGTATATGTTGATTACCCCTTGATTGTGTCTTCTTTGATGGAGCCTGTGAAAGACGCCACGTTGGTTCTTTTTTATACCTACAGGATGAAAGACCTCATTCTTGCAGCAGTGTTCCCCGGGAAGGAGATTGTGCATGACCATGAACAACGGATATTCCTGCTTCACCAAGCAAGCTACACCCCTGTTGTGGGGAAGAGATTCACTGACCTTCTTGATTAAGTTTCCACAGCCTCCACACCCATCACATGAGATAAATAGATTTTTTTTTGTGGATGATCCAGCAGAGCTGGGGGAGATGGTGGATGTGACCTGTACATGCACCTCGTTGGCTCTCTTGTGGCCATGATGGCCACAACCACTTGGCCCGATATTGCCTTCACCGTCAACCTCTTTGCACAGTTTTCAGAATTCCATTGGTTATGATTCCTTTATGCAGTTATGCAAGTGTGTCGTACGTGGTTTCCATCCTGCACCACATGCTCTGCTTTCGTCGGTAGTGCTCGGTGGTGGTCGACGGTTACACGGACAGTGACTTGGCCTCGAGCCCCGATGGGTGCAATCGGACAGGCTACTTGTTCCTCCTGGGTTACTTGTATCATGATGTAGTTAAAAACAAGGCTATATTATGCGTAGCTTGTCAGAGGCCAAGTATGTTGTGCTAGGGACTGGGGCTCCTCAGGTTGTGTGGCTGCAGAACTTGTTTCGTAAGTTGCCTCAGTCAATGCCTTCCATTTTCTTGCATTGTGACAGCCATAGTGTTCTTGACATATTGGAGAGCTCTAGTGTTTTTCATACACACACGAAAGCACATCGTCATCAAGTATTACCTTGTGCATGCCTTGGTAAAGCGACAGGTGATTGACATCATCTGGGTCGACAAGAACATTCAGCGGGTTGACGTCCTGACTATGGCGTTGGTGCGTAGGTAGTTCATGGTGGCCATTCTTCATGTAGGACCTCATTTCTCACCTACAAATGGAGGAGCGTGAGGTGTGTGTGTGCGTGTGCATCCTTAAGAATCCTCTAGTATACTCATATCAGTTCTACAAGTGTATGGACATGTGTACCATTACGTCATGGAGGAGTGTTGTGATGTGAGCTGTCCATGTTTGTCTGTACAGCTTACTACGGATACTTGGCTGATTCCATGCTCATGTATATCTCTAATTTGGAATGTGCTGGCGGCAGAGAATTGTGGTTTGGTGGCCCATCCAATGGCAGCTGCACAATAGCTGCCATGACGTCCCTGATGTTTGCAGGGACCTTGTGCACTTGTTCAACAGCCTCTAGGATTTTCTCAATTGATTAGCCTTGGGCCCCATTGGCATTTTTTTGCATTCTTTTCCAGCAATTTATGCCAGATATGTGCGTGTTTTCCTTCACAGTGTCCAGTCTGAAACTTTGCATCTCTACGTTTAGACAGTGTTGCATTTGGATGTAGAGTAACAACCAGAGTTGTGCATTTGGGTCAGTTTTAAGACAAACTTATCCTGCCGCATGCGCCACTCTGACATTGCTGACGTACATGGGTCCCTAAAATTGCGCGCATGGATATCTTTGTCATTACATTCATGGCCCAACGTGCCTCCATCTCAAAAATTTCTACGCCAATCTGCCCAGAGAATTTTGNTTTTCCTTCACAGTGTCCAGTCTGAAACTTTGCATCTCTACGTTTAGACAGTGTTGCATTTGGATGTAGAGTAACAACCAGAGTTGTGCATTTGGGTCAGTTTTAAGACAAACTTATCCTGCCGCATGCGCCACTCTGACATTGCTGACGTACATGGGTCCCTAAAATTGCGCGCATGGATATCTTTGTCATTACATTCATGGCCCAACGTGCCTCCATCTCAAAAATTTCTACGCCAATCTGCCCAGAGAATTTTGGCCAGGTCCCGTGAACTCTGGTGTTCCAATCCAGAAGTTTTTTTAAAGTTTGACCCCTTTCTGGAAGGGGCAACAGAACCATCACAACTAGATCAATGTTGCAAAACATTTTTCACACTCAATGGTGTTTTTCCTCTTTTAAAAAAGGCACCTCGACACTCTCAAAATCCCCTGACTTCTTGTCAGAGTTTCTCAAAGCGACCTCTCACGATGCGGCATTCTATGTTCTACTTATGTACACATGCATTCAATAGTTTAGACACTTTTCACAACAAAACACACACTTCTGATTGCAAATTATTTATTTGTCCCAATTCCGTACCTCATCCCTGTGAACTACCCACATTCCGCTCCGAGTAATTCTTAGTATCAGAAGGCACAAGTGCTGGAGGGGTAGCCGACGCATTCAATACAAGGTGACAACCTTGTATAAGTCTTTAGCGCATCTCTACCTTCCAGAAGATTATAGACCTCGCAAAGGAAACAGTGAATGGAACAAGAGTACGCTACGTCAAAAAGTAGTTGTTGACAAAGACTTTGGTGATGGAGGATCACCAGCACGCAGTCCACGGAACTCTCCAAGCAAACCAGGCAGCAGTGGCAGGTTTCGCTGTGGTAACGCCGGCGTAACCCCGGCGTTACCAATGGCCAATCTGGTGACAGATCCCTCGGGCTCAGAAAACCCTTCGCCTCTGTTGTTTCCCGTCAAGGTAACACTCAGTGTGATATGAGGCACGGGCCAAAAAGCTCGCATCACTGATTACCCATACCAGAATACCGTAGTCTGGCGCATTCGTTCATTTTTTTGTTTTTTTTTTTACCTTTTGCATTCACCCAAAATGGGGTACATTTGAATTGAAATAGGGGTTTTCTAACTGCACCATCTTGGGATACTGGGGTTCTTGCATTTGCCCACCGTGCGACCTTGGGTGCGGAAAATGCAACACCACAGTCACTCGAAACTTCAGTTGTTCAAACGGAAGGCTTCAAACGATGATGCTGACAGTCCCGGTCAACCGTCGATTGCCCCGGCGTGACTTCGCTCCCAATGCGTGCGACCCGTCACCGAAATGCCACTTCACATAGATGGCTTGGCGTCGGTACAACGCGTTGTGCTGGCCGAAGTACAAGGCATGCCTACTCCTTACTTCCAACCGTCCACTGTCCACCACTACAGCCACCATGAAGTCCTTGTTAGAATGCAGCCTGAAGCCTCTCAGCCGTGAAGAGGCTGCTGCCCAACGCAACCGGCAATTCAACCTACACAAAGCCCACCATCCCAAGCCTTGCAAGATCCCGAAGAAGCGTCCTGTTGGACGCCCTCCTAAGAATCCAGAACGCTTGTTGCTCGCTCCCGTCAAAGCCATGACAACAGCACTGACCGTCGCAGCAACTGTGAAAATCCGACTCACTCCCACGAAGACAGAGCCAGCAGCTCCCACGGACTCTTCAGTGTCAGACAAGACCGACGCCGACGCACCCCCGCCAACCCAACGAGGCGCCTACGTCAACTGGCTGGGAGATGGGCATCTCCTGCGGATCCACGGCGCGATGGTGGCCGGCGGGAATGCCTACCAGGCTTGCAAGTTGTTGCGCAAAATCTACCATGAACCTGGTGGCCGCTGCGTCTACGATCAGCTCAACCCCTCCACAGTCCGTGGGTGGTACGAGAACAACAGTACGAACGAGGAGAGCAAGTTCAGGTCCTTCTTGACCCACGTCGAAAAAATCAAGGTTCAAGGACCAACCTCCCGTCGGGCACATGGACAGAGTGGCCGCCCGGGTTTCCTTGACCGCCACCCAGCCTTTGCCGACATCATCATTGCCAGCATCACAAAGATGAGATCCGCCGGCACCATCATGAACTCATCCACGCTCCGCGGTGTTTTGCATGCCCTTACGCGCGAGCACCGCCCGGAGGAGCTTCCGTCGAACGGCGGGTCCATGACACTCTCTCGTTCATGGACCCGCAACTTTGTCCATAAATGCATGAAATGGTCGTACCCCTGCGGCACCACGGTGGCACAAAAGCTGCCGGCCAACTTGGAGGAGCAAGTGCTTACAATGCATAGGCGGGTCGTCATGCTCATGGTGTTGAACACGATTGAACCGGACTTCTTGGTCAATGGAGATCACACCGGCATCTCCCTCCTACCCACGGGTAAGTTCACTCATACTCATGCCGGTGTCAATAGTCATGGTGTCAATACTGCACTACTCCACATGCAAACTCTAAACTTCACACCAAACTATAACTGCAAGTGATCGGACGTACGATCCCACCGGCTGCAAAGAGGTCACCATACAAGCGTTGGATGACAAGCACCAAATCACGGCGCTTGTGGCATCCACGATGGCGGGTGATCTCCTGCCACTGCAGCTCATCTACGCTGGAAAGTTGCAGCGGTGTCATCCAGAAAACGCCGAATCCCTCATTGTGTGCGAAGACTGTGACTTCCACATCATGCACACGGACAACCACTGGGCGAACTTGCGGACGTGATTGGCTCACGCACGTCATCAACCCGTGGTACAAGAGGCAATGTGCATTGAAGAACAAGGAGGTCGGCAAGCAGAAGTTCATCCTCTTCTTGGACGCGTGGCGGCCCCACACTTCCCCCGAGCTGCATGACTTCATCAAGAAAAACTACGGCTACATCAGACTTCTCTTCATCCCGGCCGGTTGCACGTCAAAAGCACAGCCAGCAGATGTCAGCTTGCAACGCCCCCTTAAGGCAGCAATCGAGTCGCAGTACAATGAATGGCATGCTAACAAAGTGCGCATCAGTCTAGAAGCAGGCCGACATGGCAAGGTGGATTTGGGTATGGGCCGCATGCGCAATTTTGGACTTTCGTGGTTCTTGTCCGCTTGGCGCAAGCTGCGATGGAACAGTGAGCTAGTAAAGCGTGCTTGGATGGCTTGCAACTTTGCGCGCTGCCAAGATTTTGCCTTCCACGAAGCTGCCGCCGAAGAGGCGGTGGCGGAAGACAGCACGTTGTTCGCTAGCCAGGTGGTGCCAGAGCCCGAAGACGACATCACTCCTGATGGCTGTTAGGCCGTTAAAGTTTTGTTTTGCTGGGGGGGGAGGGGGGGTGACCGAGACCCATGAAATTGTGCGCGAGACAGTCATCCGTCTTTTTTTAGTTTTCATGTCTATGATTGAGTTGAACCCGATGTGGTTTCAAGTCTGTGATTTGAAACCCGATTGCATGGAAAATCTTGCTGCAAACATTAATGGACGAAATGCAGCATAGCTTGAAGTAAGTATGGAAGAGTTCGCCCAAACCATACACAATTACAATAGGCACACATGGGCAAACAAAAAAAATTAGTTTGAACGAATGCGGGTGACAGTACGGTATGTCGAGACTCAAAGGCTTCAATAACCTCCTACTCCAAGAACTCACAACGGCTGTGGAAGGGCTTCAAAATACATATGTGCAAAAAGTTGTACTAAGTGAGAGGAATGACCAACTCTTGAGTAAACCCCAAATCCGACCAGCAGTTACGGACCTGTTTGATCTTGCAAACTCAAAAGGCTCGACAGCTTGGATGAGGCTGACAAGTTTCAAGGTGTACTTCACTGCTACTGGGGCCAACAACGACAAGATGATTGACCTCGCGGCCTTGTTTTTGTGTGGCACGGTGTTGAGTTGGTGGTTGGATCTAAAGATCATCTAATGGCAACCTGAGACCAGTGCAGTTGGGTCAGCGGCTCATGTGACCGCTCTCACATCCTCGACCGAATGTGTTCTGACTCTCAGAAAGATAAGTCCAATATGATATAACTCTTTGACTCCACTAGAAAACTAGATGGACTTTGTGTGTACCAACTTTCTCCACTTTCGAATGATGAATGAAAAATCTGACACACAGTTCAAGCTTCAACGCTTGTATCAGATTTTGAGCATAGCAGAGTAAACACCGTGTTTCCACAAAATCATCACTGACAGCCACCTCAAATAAATCTTCGGATGTGATTTAATGTACCGGAACAACCTGCGAGGGGACTAGAGCAGCAGTGCAGACTATGTGAACATTAATAGCCAGAGGAATTTGCAGCAGTTGGAATGCACGTAGCCAATATCACAGGACTTGGCCAAGTTTTACCTGTGACACAGAGCACAAGCATGACTAGTCCATGTGGAACTGGGGGAAGCGGAGGAGATCACAACAGCGCACACGGCCATATCAACCTCATCAGTCCCAACACCGAAAAAGGTTTTTTCAGTTGTTCTGGAGGTGTTGGAATTACTCGTTACGGAGCTTGGAGGGGTTTTCCCCTAAGAATTTCCCAAAGTGTTACTTGTGCAACAAATATTTGACCATCACATAGACCTGAAGCTCAGTGGGAGTGGTGCGCTACACCACTTCTCAAGCTCTTCTCAGTCTTGTTGCCCAACACCACTAGGAGCTCAAGATGGATGTGAACAATACCTTCCTGCATGGGAAACTAGATGAAAAGATCTACATGATTTAACCCCTTGGTTTCACAAATGGTACAAATAAGTTGTGACAGATGCGTAAGGCCGTGTAGGTTCTTAAGAAGTCACCTTAGTTCTGGAACAAGGAGATAACATCCAACCTTGAAAAGGGTAGCTTCTATAAGTGCACTGTTTAACCTCCGTTAGTTCTCATCTCACCATCTATCACATTGGTGGCCATTGTTGTGTACTTTGATGACTTGCTCATGCATCTCCTAGCCCTTGTGTTGTCCAATCAGTCAATAATTGTTTGTAGTCAAGAGACAAGATGAAGGATCTTGGACAAGTCGGATTCAATCTGAGTATGGAACTTGAGTGTGACTACTCTAAGCAGACACTGCATGTTCATCTGGTTGTGTACGTGTACTGCCTGGGGGGGTCTTTTGCTTCCTTGCTCTCTGCAGTCCCCTCGGCCTCCACGCCAATGACTCCAACAAGTCAAACACAGCTGAAAGCACTGAACTTTTTCAAACTAGGGGATACAGTACATATGACCGACTACTTGTGTGTAATCGGTTCACTCATGTACCTAGCGACCACCACTCATGTATATGTTGCCTTTGCGGTGAATCTCTTGTCATAGTTTTCTCAGTGCCCCAGAGAGCGAAATCTGGAGGTTGCATTGCATGTGGTACGTTATGCCTTGTGTACCCCCCGAATGGGGTTGTACTTCAGAGTGCAACCCTTAGTCATTATTGATGGTTTCACTGACAGTGATTAGACTCATGATTCAGATGCTCACAGCCCAACAGGAGACATCTTCATGGTTGGAGGCATGGTCTACTCATGGAAAAGTGGTACATAAGGGATTGTAGTTAGAAGCTTAAGCGAGCTTGATTGTGTTGTACTTGGTGCAGGTATATGTGAGGTTGTCTAGCTGTGACGTTTGCTATAGCAGTTTCCCATTCCTATTCGTTGCATCACTTTGTGCTGTGATAGTCAGAGCACCAAGGTCAGTGCTTAAAATGATGGAGTTCACCATTTACGCACAAAGCACATCTATCTTGAGCATCATTTTCTTCGGAGTGCATCGCGGCCGCCATTATCCGGATTGTTTGGATAGACACACGCTCACTAGGAGCTGTCTTTCTCACAAAGGCTATCAATGGCAATTTCTTCAAGGATGGTGTTCATTTCGCTAGTCTTGCTAGTCCCCATGACCCCGTGTGATCTCTGTTCCTCTATGGGTGTTCTCGTTATTGAATTGGCTGACTGTGGCATGTGGATGATGTCATGGGGGAGTGTTATTGTTCGTGGTTTAATTTGTGGCCCATCACAGCTGTAATGCTCTCTTTTCTTACTCCACATTCTCACATATCACACCTGTACATGAGACTGAGTAGTGAAAGTGTGTTGGAGCTCTGTCCCACAAGATGGGAATCACTGGTGGTCAAGATTGTGCATCTTGCTAGCAGTATTACAGCCTCAAGATGTGGCCCATGGCCACGTAACCTATCTCTCATGGTTTCTCATATTTGGTTTTTCTCGTCGGGGGCTCTATCTCATTGGCATTCTAGAATGTCTGAGCTTTCTCCAAATTGCATGTGGGTTTCTGGGAGAATTACATTCTTTTAGCTGGATGCTGATCTTTAGGGTGGGCACCTTGCCAGGTAAATTTTATGCTACTGGGAGAAGTCATCCTTGGTTAACACCAAGAGGTCGGTCTTGACCCCGGGTGCCGGCAGGCTCTTGTCACGTATCACAAATGAACAAGAGGTCTGCTTATGAGCCTTCCCCTTATCTCGCTCTCTCATAGGCTCTATTTCACACCATTCTAAAATTCAGCTTATCACCAGGAGATTTGAGCCATGGCGTGTGAAGCCTGGGGATCTCCCCTATTTTTCCCCTTAGCATGCCCGAGGCACCAACAAGCCAGTAGAGGGGAAAATACTTGCAATATAATCTATCTGCGTGAGGAATGCTCCAAATCCGGATTGGAATCAAAATCCAGAAAGTTTGACAACTTGTTGAATCTGGTGGAAGTTTTTTCACCGGAATCGGACAAGAAACGAGGGAGGTATGGACTTCCGAAATTGGGATGTGCGTGGTAGCTTGGGGACTCAGCCGCAGTTTGACTACCGGTGAAAAATCTACCAAACGAGTAACAAATGTCCATCTGGGAATTTAGCCCCGGAAGACTGCCGAGGCGTGCAGGTTATTACTGAGGGACTTAGCCAAAATCCTGGCTTAGATTCCAAAACTCAATAGTACAGTTTGTTACTCGAGGCCAGTCAAAATTTGACTGCAGGTCCACGGACAGGTTTCGAACCACATCAATCCCCATCACCAAACTCGATGATTAACTCATCGAAACGTACCGCACAGGCGTAGGGGACACCGCCACTATGTGTAGGGACATCAGTACCTCCGAAAGGTTTTTTTTTATGGGTCCTTGATCCGTGAGGGCGCCTCGGCGGGCGACATGGTGCGCGCCACCGACTGAGCAGTTGGATTGGGGTGTCTCGCTTCGACTGATGTAGCGGGAGCCACAACCGAATCCCATGTGGTTTGGTGTGTTAGGAATCTTGTGACTAGCCCTATAACTTGTTAGTTCATGCCCATGTCCAGAAAAACTAATGCAAAACTTCTTTATTCCCTGTGAAAAAATTACTATCTCGCAACTCTGTCTAACTCCCACAACCATAGCGTGAGGCGACCAAAAAGCTCACGCTTAGAATCATAACTCGCACAAAACAGAAAGCCATGAACACAAGTGAAGACCCTTCAGGCCACGTTAGAACTGACCAGCAGTTTCTCACAAATGGTTATGGGCCCACAGCCCTAACCGGTGTATACATCGCTCAAGACTTTTATGGCGGATGGGATTTTCATCGTGGACGACGTCGCTGTCAAACTCTGAGGTCCCCGAGTGGAAGAACACGTAAATGGCGCACAACGAGACACAGCCCATCCAGAAGTATGCAGCTGGCTCAGGCTTTGGGCTATGGAGGTGGCACTTTGAGCTCCACCCCGTGCATAAGGGGCCGTTGTAGGTTATGAAGGGAACGGAAGTCCTCGACGAAGCGAAAGTGACGGAAGTGCAGATGGTGGCCTTTGCAAAGAAAAACACATAGGTACGCATGCTGCTGGTGTCCGGGACGGCTCAGTCCCAGTGAGGCTACTTCCATGGCTGCTAGCTGGCAGCCAAGGCTTGGGAAAAACTTTGCGTCATCCATCAATCCAAGTCGCTAGCAAACAGAATCTTTGCAATGAGGCAACTCCTCACAGTGAGAATCAAGGAGGGAGATGATGTTGTCACCGCCATGCAACAGATTGAGTTGCTTACCTCACAGTACAATGATGTGGAATGGAAGATTGACATGCAGCTGCAGGCGATGGCCCTCCTCATGGCCCTTCCTGACAGTTGGAGCCCTCTCATCATCATCTTGGGAGGATGGACAGAGGACAATCTTACCTCTGGTACAGTCACAGAGTACATCCGCAATGAGGTGCAGTGACAGAACTGCAGGGAGTCCTCGTATTCCTCATCGGCCCTCGTGACCAAAACGCGTGGTCGCAGAAGCAAGGACAAAGGAGGTAACGGACATGGTAGCAGCAAGAACGGCACCAAGAAGGGTGCATGCCACATATGTGGCAAAGAGGGTCAGTGGGCCCGTGAGTACACCGAGGAGGCAAAGGCGGCAAGGACGCCGAAGGCAAGAAGGCGCTTCTCGACGGCACTCAAACTCACTACCTTAAGAAGGCCAACAGGCGATGCCTTGACTCCAGAGCAGAGGAGGACACCCAGGCCGAGAAGGCCGGCTTCATCAACTACACCAAGTCCAGAAAGTCCACGGTGGTCGCCAACGACAAGGTCGAGCCGGTGGCTGGCCAAGGAGACGTGGATGTGGAACTGGTGGTTGGTGGGAAACGGATGCAGCGCGCCATCAAGGATGTGCAGCACGTATCTAGCTTGGCTTGTATTCTAAGTGTCTGTCGCTTGATGAACAAGGGGTACGAGGTACTCGTCAGGAGAAAGGGGGCAGTCATGCAGAAGGACGGTAGCGGCGAGTCCATGCTTAAGGCTAATCGCGAGGAAGGCCTCTACATCATGGAGACCAAGGTGATCCCCGCGGTGACAGATTCATCAGACTTGCAGGAACGCACCGTCAACTTGGCCAAAGGAGGGGGAGCTCATGTGGAGCTCTGGCACAGACAACTTGGGCATTTCTCACCCGTAGTCGTGAAGGAGATGCCGAAGCGTGAGCTGGTACGTGTCCTCTTCATTGACGGTGCGAAAGAGGCGACAGATACAGTAACGCACAAAAAGTGTGGGCCTTGTATTTTGGGCAAGGCGCGACGCAAGCCGTTCAACGAGAAAGTGATTTGCACCTCTGATCTACTGGAGGTCGTGCACATCCACGTGTGTGGACAATTCAAGATGGCATCAAATAACAGTGCACGTTAATTTGTCACCTTCATTGATGACTACCGCAGAAAACTCTACGTGTACTTCATGAAGTGAAAAGGCAAGGTCTTAGACCGGCTGAAGGAGTATGTCGCTACAATGGAGAGGCAGACTAACTGAAAGGTCAAGGTGTTATGCATTGACAATGGTGGAGAACTTCGGTTGTAGTGGGTGGATGAAGAAACAGGGCATAAAATAGGAAAAAACTATACCTTATTTGCCTCAGTCTAATGACGTGGCGGAGCGGGCGAACCAGACATTGCTGAACATGGTACGGACCATGTTGGTGGATGCGGGATTGCCGCGAAGCTTCTGGGTAGAAGCTGTGCGTACGGCAAGCTACACTATCAACCTCACTCTTATAGCGGTGCTGAAGGAGAAGAGCAGTTAGAAGACGCCGCATGAGGTTTAGAGCGATCGCAAGTGTGGCACAATAGAAAGTGTTAGAGTGTAAGGCGCACGCGATGGTACAGATTGCTTAGTGGCGCGACAACAAGTTGGAGTAGCGGCCGAAGTCGTTTCTCTTCCTTGGCTATGAGAGTGCTCATAAGGTGTATCGGCTCTATGAAATGCACAAGTAAGAGGTAATCCACAGCCGAGACTTTGAGTTTGACAAGAAACATGGCTACATTAGTAGCAACGGCATGGACGTGGTGGACTCTCCAAGGACGGGGGAGTAGTTCTATCTCCTTAATTGCGAGAAGGACCCGGCGGATGCCGAAGTTGAGGATGCGGCATCAGAGCGTGATGGTGCATCAGTGCTAGCAGCCAATGCAGAGGACTCCAATGGAAATCAAGCTGATGAGAAGATCCACTAGAAGGATCCGGCGGATGAGGCACAAAGGATGCCAAGGCGTGCTCTCCAGGCAAAGTACGCATCGGGCGCCGGTGGAAAATCCACTGGACGCATTGTCCATCTGGACGATGTTTCGCCGCAACGGGAGAGATCCTCGGGGAGCCATCCGGTCAATGACTCATCGGAGCATGCACAGTCAGAGGGATCACAGTAGAGCGACGATGTGCCACCAAAACTGCCCCATTGTAGCGGGAGGCAGCAAAAAGTAGGGAAGTGCTTTGGGGAGTTGGAGTACGACCTCGGGATGAGCATCACGCGGAACCTGAGGGCGTGCAAACTTGAGCTGGGGCACGCCAAATATGTGGCCGAGGTACTGAAGTGGTACGGCATGGAAGATTGCAAACCAGTTGGCAGTCCGGTTTCAACGATCTATGAACTGAGTGCAGAAATGGCGCCGCAAACAAAAGAAGAGCGGGAGGATATGGCAGGGGTGCCCTACCAATCGGCGGTGGATAGCCTCATGTACGCCATGGTGGTGACTTGACCAGACTTGGCATATGTGGTGGGCCAAGTGAGTAGGTATGTGGAAAGTCCAGGGCCACTACACTAGAAGGCGGTCAACCGCATCCTTCGCTACCTGCAGGCAATGAGGCACGCGTGCTTGAGTTTCGACGGCAAAGGGCGGTCAGACCCTTTGCGTCTTGACTCCTACACGGACTACGTGGACGACGTGGACAAGCAGAAGTCCACATCCGGCTACGTATTCTTTCTTGCTCGTGTAGCGGTCTCATGGTGCAACAAGAAGCAAGACTATGTCGCCAACTCCACAGTAGAGTCGGACTGCATAGCATTTGCCAAAGCGGTCAAGGAGGCGATGTGGCTTCAAAGGTTGCTGGGGGAGCTGGGCATGGAATAGCAAGGGCTAAAGGTGGTGCAAACGGACAAAATTGGCGCTATTTAGCTGACCAACAACCCGACGCAGCATAAAATAACAAAGCACATCAACATGCGTTACCATTACGCACGGGACATGGTGGAGAAGGGGCAGGTGGTGCTGCTACACTATAGCATGCGCCACATGCTTGTGGATTGCTTGAACAAAGCCCAACCAGTGGATCGGTACGTGATGAGCATGGCCGGACTTGGGATGAGTAGCTTTGAAGGGCTGGAGGACGCAGTGGAGGATGAGTGAGAGAAAGCAGGAGCAGCAGGTATGGAAGGTGCAATGGGGATAATGTTGTATTTTTGCCCCGCAGCATGCCCAAGGCGGCGTCGGAAGGCGTTGACAAGCCGCTAGAGGGGGGAAATCCTTGAAAATTACTCTAGCGGCCTCAGGGATCCTCCAAAGCCAGATTGCATTGATGTTCCTAAAAGTTGACGAGTTGTTGAATCCAGTGGGAGTTGTTTCACTGGAATCGGACATGTAACGAGGAAGATATGTGCATCAAAAGCTGGGGTGTGTGCGGCGGCTCGGGGAGTCGGCCAGAAATCGACTGCCGGTGGAAAATCCACCGGAACGAGTAACAAATATCCATCTGGGTATTTTGTCCCGGAAGACTGCCAAGGCGTCTAGTGGATAAGATCCATCGGAAGCAGTAGTGCAGGTTGTTACTGAGGGACTTAGCCAAATCCTGGCTCGGATCACAAAGCTCAATAGTATAGTTTGTTTCTTGGGAACAGTCAAAATTCAGGTCCGCGGACAGGTTTCAAACCACTTCAATCCCCACCACTAAACACAATGATTTACTCATCAAAACGTATCCCAAAGGCGCAGGGGACACCGCCACTATGTGTAGGGACATTTGCGCCTCCAGAAAGGCATTTTTTTATGGGTCCTTGATGTGTGAGGGCGTCTCGGTGGGCGACATGGTGCGCCGCCAATCGAGCGGCTAGATTGGGGTGTTGCGCTTCGGCTGACATAGAGGCAGCTACGGTTAACCGAATCACATGCAGTTTGGTGCGTTGGGAATCTTGTGCCCTATAACTCGTCAGTTCATGTCCATGTCCAAAACAACTAGTGCAAAATTACGTTATTCCCTTCACAAAAGTGACTGTCTTGTAACTCTGTCCAAATCCCACAAACATACTGTGAGGCAACCAGAAAGCTCAGCTCAGAACTCACACAAAACAGAAAGCCGTGAACACAAGTGAAGACCCTTCAGGCCACATTGGAACTACACTCCAGTTTCTGACATCCCCATGCTTCACTCTCCCCACATGTCATGCGTCTACTTGATCACTAGAATAGCTACTAGTATCTGAGCAGGAGGGACATGTATTTTGCTCCTCTGCATGCCTGGGTGTGGAGCCTTACATCTAGTCTTCTACATGGATGCAGGCTACACCACCTATGTGGACAAGCGGAAGTCCACATCAGGCTATGTGTTCTTCCTTGCTAGTGGAGAGGACTCATGGTGTGTTACGCTGGGTGGAACATAGGTAGTTCACAGGGATGAGGTGCAGGACAAAAGATGATTAGAGGAATTGGGACAAACGGATAATTTGTATTACGAGGTGAGTTTACTTCAGTGATAATTGTTGAGTACGTCTAGCACATGCATCCAATGCCGAGAATGAGAATGAGGCATATGTTGGGTCCTCGACACTCGAGTCAAGCGACGCATGTGAGATCCCGCCGTAATTGGTTGTTTCAAGAAGCTCCATCAAAACGTCGGGGTGTTTTGAGAATATTGAGATGCGGTTTTCTAAAATCACAGTGTCATTGAGAAGTCAACCGAACAATATCCAGACATTGATATGGTTTGTGAAACTTATGGTCACCATTCTGGAAAGTGGTCAAAGTAGTAAAAATTGTTTGGAACGGAATACAAGAGGTTGGGACAAGTGGCTAAAATGCCCTCGTCCGATCGGCAGAAAATTCTTGACATTTTTGAGTGGTGGGCCATAAGTGTAATGATATAAATTCCCTCTCACAGAGTTTAGGGCCTTGAGTACACTAGGGACGTAACACTTCTCCCTCATTTAGCCGTGACGTCCCGGCGCATTGGCAGACGTAGTCCGGTGATGACCATAGTAATTGTCAATCAGATTATCTACATGTTGGAGGTTGGCGTAGGGTTCTAAGCTGTTTTACACGTCATCGTAGCCGTGCCACTTGACCAAATACTGCATGTTTTTCCATGGCGTCGATATCTAAGGATGTCTTCAATCACGTGACCCGTATCTCTGTCCACTTGTACAAGAGGTGGTGGTACGACCTCTTTGTCAGGGAAGTTCGTACTCGGGTCCCCATAGTGCTTGAGCTTGCTATTGGTAAGACAATGTGAATCACCATGCTGTCGGATACGCGAAGGCTTGCAACGATAGGGGGTTACATTCGCTTGATCTTAAACATTCCCAATCATCAGGGTTTCAGCTTTGCAAAGTCCTATCCTCGGAGTTTATTGTTTCCCAAGCTGAGGACGCGATCGCTTGCACTGAACACATAATCGCTGCGATATTAGTTGGCCACTCGCTTCATGCCTCCTTGTGTCTTCACAAGGGTCTGACATGTTCCCTCCCAAACGTTTAAGAAATTCCTGTGGTAGATATCTACTGCGGGAATGTTTCTCTAAATTTCTAAACCTGTTGGTATGGCGGGAATTTTACCGTAAACCATTTCGGACAGTATTTTACCCGTTGCGGTAGATGTGGCGGAATTATATGCGAGTTTGGCGGACGGTAGTTTGGCTATCCAATTGGTGTCGTGTGGCTTGCATAAAGTGTCGAGACGTTATTCGAGTGTTTGATTGGCCCACTCCGCTTTCCTGCCGGTTTAAGGATGGAACTTTAATGATAGTTGGATCCGACTGTTGTAATTCGTCATCCATTCATGCCAAAAAAGTCTAGTGAAGCGGTCATTTTGTCCCTGATGATGGTATTTGGTACACCGTACAATCGTACAATCTAGTTTAGAAACAGTCGCATTGTCCTTTCTGCAATCATGGTGGTCGTAGTTTGGATGATGTGTGATTTGTTGGAAAATCTGTCCACCACGATAAGGTTTTTTCGTAACCCTTAGGAGTGGCAAGAAATCCCATCACAAAATCTATGTTGATATCGATCCACGACTCCGTTGGAGCTGGAAGTGGTTGGAGTAGACCAGGTGGCCTTGTGCGGTGAGATTTTTGTCTCTGACAGGTGTCACACAATTTACATCGATGCATGCATCCATACGATGATGGAGTTCATGCATCGATGGATGGATTCCATCCATCGAGTTTGTCGACGGTTCATATTTGGTTCAGTCTTGAGGTTTTTTCAGGGCATGATGGTCGATGCGGGCGATGCATCGTCTGCATTCTAAGTAGCACCGCCATGTCTTGAATGTGTGCACCACTACGAGCATTTATTTCTTATACACCACGTAGTTGAGTTCTGGCCCGTACAGTTTTCTCGACATGTACGCCACCGGTTGTTCTCCATCTACGTTATCTTGAAGGAAAACGGCTCTGATGGCTCGATCGAACGCATCGGTGGCCACGATGTAGTCCACCTTAAAATTTGCCAATCATATGTCTGGCACTAAGATCACATAAATTCTCAAAGAGTTGAACAATTCTTGTTTATTGTCCCCCCAATTCCACTCAATGTTTTTCGAGTGAAATTGGATGCAGATGTTGACACTTGGGTTTACTCGTTTACGAATTGGCGGTAGTAGTTATACAAGCCCAGAAATACTTGGATGTTTTAACATTTTTAGGCGTTGGCCAATCAGCGACTGCCTCCACCTTTTTTGGTCCATGGTGACGTGGCCCAAAAACTCGACTGAACGACGACTGAAGTCACACTTTGAGAGTTTTCTGAATATTTTATATCTTTGTCAAACTTCAAGAACCTTTCAAAAAAATAATTGTGCTCCTCCATGGTCCTGTGTTACACCAAAATGTTGCGGAGATATACGACAACAAAGTTGTCAAAGTACGGGAAAAAAATTATTCATCACCATCTTAAATGTTGCGTGGCATTTGTGAGTCCGAATAGGATATTCATGAACTCGAAGTGCTCCTATTGGGTGTGAAACACTATCTTCTCGACATCATTATCAGGTATGCTAATCTGGTGATAGTCACTGTGTAGGTCGGTTTTGCTCAATATTCGGGCTCCACGTAGCTGGTCGAAAAATTTGTATGCTCGCGGAACGGGATAGAAATTCTTGATGGTGATGTTGTTCAATGCGCGGTACTCCAAGCACATCCACATTTCTCCGATTTTCTTTTTTTCAAAAAGTACAAGTGTTGTGTATGGTGATGTGGATGGTCTGATGAATCCCTGACCGAGCATCTCGCCCAGCTGCTTCTTGAGTTTAGTCGTGATTGCTCATCCGAATGTTCCCCTTCACCATCGGCCTGCTGCCTGGCTTCAGGTTTATCTGATGGTCGATGTTTGGCTGCGGAGGGAGCTCTTGGGATAGTTCATCAGGGAAAACCCCTTCGAACCCCTCGACGAGTGTTGCAAACTCCCCTAAAACTGCTGTCAACTTCTCAGGTGGTAAGGCCGATGTGGTCACCTTGGCAGCTGCGATTTCTTTTGCTTGTCCAGTTTCCATGTGGACCAGACATGCTTGAGCTCTGCGTCACAACTATCTCTTGGCCACGTCCAGAGATATCGGTTGGTGTTTTGTGGCTGTCGCAAATTTTGTTGCTTCCACCTCTACTGCTTCGCGTATCCACCGTTGTGTCGTGGGTCTATCAACCAGAGGCAGCTGTTGTTTCAGCCAGCGATGCTGACGTAGATCGATCAGCTATTCTTGTCCACTTGTAGATTGTGTCACTGCATAATTTCTCGTCCAAGGATGATTTTCTGGATGCTCATTGGGCAAGTTCTCTAGACCATTACATCATGCAAATACTCGATTTGCAACAGATCAACAGATCTATACTCGTCCGTCGACGGGTTTTCCTTCAAACACTCATAGTTCGGTCTGCAAACACAGCTTTTCATCCATGTCGTTGCTCACAAAGTTGTAAGAAGATATTGTATCTTGTAGTGCCGTTATCGCTCTACAACTTTTACAATCCCTCGGTTGTACCCGTAGTAGCATCACCAATTAGTAGTCCTCGTACCCCTCGTCAAAGTTTGCAATCTTTGGAGCCCTCTTCTGCGTTTATGTGAGCCACTCACATGGACAATGAGTCCACTCATACGGAGAGGCTCCTATCCGGATAGGAGCCTTACCGTCTACTCCTACCCTTTGCCGTTTCACGACTCCCCATTTTGTCTTGCGACCCCCCCCCCCCTTTTTGGTCTATTGATGTTGTTTTTGACCAGCCCTTTACGATCGGCGATGTGAGGGTTGTCGTGTGAGCCATTAACCGGGCTTTGCCGGTCTCCTGTTGCAGTTGGATGGCCTTTAAAAAATATTTTTGTCGTTGTTGACCCCAAAAGCGGTGAAGTACACCTCAAAACTCTTCAACCACATCCGGAGCATGAGTCCCTTAGACTTCAGGGGATCGAATGGCTTTAGGAGGGCTGGCCAAACCTGTGTTCGTGTCGTAGATTTTTCTTGGTCAGCACTGCTTTGCGCGCACGAGAAATCCGAAGCTCCTCAATTGCCATGTTGAGTTGTTGGAGTAGATGGGTGTTGATGCTCTTTAGTCTCGATAATTTATGGGATAGTTCTTCATGAATTCGAGCCTGCCGGCTGGTGCCTCCCATCGTGCCAAATGTCAACCCAACGGGCACTGGCGGGGGCGAAGGAATCGCCGAGCCCGAGGGTTCCATTACTGACTGGCCGTCGGGTCTGTCCATGTTGTGCAACTCGTCGCGAAGGTTGCCGCTGCTGTCTAATTCGTCTGAAGAGCATCGGTGTCCACGTGTTGCTGATCCTATGTCGCCAGAGTGTTCGTTGGTGACTGCTGCTCGTCGCCGGTTCTGCTTGCTCAAGCCACCATTGTCGTCGCAAGGGCTGCGATCTCCTGAACCGTTGAGATGTGCTCAACAATCGTGCGACTTTGTCTCTAGGTAGTTAATACGTCAATTGCCGCTCAATCACTACTGCGCTCTTGTACCAAGTGTTACACTGGGCGGAACGTAGGTGCTTCACAAGCATGAGGTGAGGGACAAAAGAATATTTGAGGAATTGGGACAAACAAATAATTCATATTGGGCTGTAAGTGTGCTTCGATGACAAGTGTTGAGTGCTTCGAAGACATGTATACAATGCCAAGAATAAGAATGAAGCATATGTTGGCCCCTCAGCGCTCGAGTCGAGCGACGTGTGCAAGGTCGCGTCGTGATCTGCTGCTTTCAGAAGCTCCAGAGAGAAGTCTAAGGGCTTCGAGAATACTGAGACGCGGTTGTATAGAAGTCGAGCGCCGTCGAGAAGTCCAAATAATATTGAAACATCAATATATTTGGCGACAATTTTGTTAGCCATTGTGGGAAGTGGTCGAAGTATTTAGAACCTTCTGGAACGGAACACCAAAGGTCAGGAACCCTCAGGAATTGTAACAGCTCTAGGCTGTTTTGCGACTATCTTTGGAACCAAAACTCAGGACCTCAGAATAGTCGGTCCAAGGAGGCCGAGTGACTGGCCGCCTCGGCCATTTTGGCTGAGACGCTTCAATGCTAAACGGACACAGTCGTCATAAGGCATGGATGTCAAAACATGCATCGTAGCCTAATCCTTCCACGTGGCACAACCACGTGGTAACAGGACCCTAGCGGCGCTTAAGGGGTGGAGGAGGAGTGACGCGATGGAATCTCCATTGCAACACTCCTCTCGCCCCAAATACACACTAAAGGTATTTTACGGACTAGATTCCACCTAGAATCTAGCTTGTATGTTATTTTACTGAAAAGGACGCCTCGAGACTCCAATCTTGAGACCCCAAACACACCGTAAATATTTCAAGACCATTTGTAATCCTAAAAATGGTCCGCATGCTGCAGTAATAGCTAATGAATTTAATCAAGATAGACTAGTGGCATCGCATAGAGGTTCTTCAGAATCTTTCTCACGTGGACATTCATGGATGCGGTCAATCGTGATGATAAGAATGCTAATCATTGACTAGGTTTCATGAATTTCACATGGACTGCAAAAAATTCCCAAACTAATGTCACCTTCATGGAGCTGTCATTAAAACAAATCAAGCGTATTTAACACGAAAAATTTCAAATGAATATCTAGGGGTGATAAATGAATTATATATATTGAAATTACTGGAAAGCAGGGCACTTTGAGTGTGGTGGGCGAAAATTAGGGACTACTTTAGCGGTTTCCCACCAATCAATGGCCAGGAGGTCAGGAAAAGCAAGTCAGGGAACCGTTTGAGCTTCTGGCATGGAATCGATTCGGCGAAAAGTTTCGCAAGGTTTCTCTATGTGGCGCACAGCCATCTATGGGTTGGTTGTTGAAGCAATCCTACGAAGGCTACTAGGTTTGGAATCGATAACGGCCGCTCTCGACTTGATTGGGCATGCCCTGTGGCTTGCCCGCGGCTTTGATATTTTCGCAATCCAAAAGATCCTCTCCATAACGAGAGAAATCGATAACGACCCTCTCGACGTGGTTGGGCATGCCCCGTGGTTTGTGACCGGAATGCTCCCTTCTCCGGACGTGCTGCACTCGGCGTCCGAGAGCCATCGAGCGGCTTCTCAGCCACTCTCGGCGCATTGCCGTCCGATGAGAACAAGAGGAGGAGAAAGCGAGTTGGGACCTGAGGGGCTGCATCACCCAACTTCACCATGCAGCCTGCATGGGTAAGCTCGCGTTCTGCCGGAGGTCGCCAATCGTGGCCCCGTAGGTCACCGATTGACACACGGTGAGCAACATGCTCCATTGCTGCTTTAGGGCTAGGTTAGCGCACGACCACCTCTCGTTTCGCCAGGGCCGGCTTGGCAAAACCGAAAGTTGACCTTGTGACGCCGAGCCTGTCGACACTCTGGACCTTCGAACTGGAACGTCTCATTGGCGGTGCGGCGATCTTGCCCGGGGGAACGCACTGACCGCGGAGCTGCTGTGTCTTCAAATTGGTCGGAGGAGCTACCTTCCCTCGGGGCGTGAGGGCGTCGAGCACTGCGCACGATTTCCCGATGCCTGTGCTGCCCGCGCGAAGTGCAGCAGGAGTTCGCCAGTGGTGGCTCGCACTCAGCGCACCATCGAGCTGAGGGATGCAGCGCCAGCTTCCGCAGGAACGGCGGAGAGGAGGAGCGCGACGGACGGACGGACGGACGGACGGACGGACCGACGGACGGACGGTCGGACCGACGGACGGATCCCGCGTCACCCCTTCTAGTTAACCTAAGCAGCTGTTGGGTCATGTCGCTTCCGTCAGCGGCAGTTGCATGAATCGGCACGTAGCCAGGTCAGATCACCAGGAGTGCTGACGGCGCAGCAATGGACGCCCATCTGCTGCTCAGCCTGCGGCGGAGACGGCTGCACGGCTGGAGGGTGGCGGCTTCGGTGGGCGCTTTTTTTCTCAGACGCGTTGCGTAACGATTGAAGAGACGGACATCAGGCTGCGGCGGACATCGCTGCTCGGCCAGACAGTCCGTCCAGGTTTTGGGACGGCTGCCGTGGACGCGTAGGTGTGGGACTGCCCAGCCCCAGGGGGCGGGGTGGGGGGGTTCTGGGGGTAGGAGAATGCACTGTGCTGTGATGGGCAAACAGCGGTAGTGACATTCCTGCCAGCCTGTCGTGTGTGAAGTCGAATAGACACCGAGGAGGAGGTTCAGAATGATGATGTAGAAGAACGTGGCATTGTTCACGAGAGGCCTTGGACCAAGGCATAACTCCCCCTTTTCCCTCGTTCTCTCCTTGAGCTTTCCTTCTCACAGTACTGCGAAGGCGTCATGGTGCTTCCTCCGAAAATGCCAGCGGGCAACGCGTCGAGGGGGTCTCGAAAGAGCTCCTCAAAATCTGGCGATGCACACGCCTCGGAAGCTTCCTTGCAGGGCACAGCGGGGCCCACCAAAGCAAGACGAACTAAGGCTGCGCCTCCGCCGCAGCAGTCCGCCCCTCCTCCAACCATCGGGGACGATACAGATGTGGCGGAGAACGGGTGGGAGGAGCAGCAGGAAGACGAAGCAGCGCAGCAGGAGGCGCCTGCTACTGCAGTTGCCGCAGCTGCTCCTCCGCCCCGCTTGCCCAAGTCCAAGAGCACTCGAGCACCGAAAGCGAATAACCCTAACCCTAGCCTTCCAAAGTCTGGATCACTGGCCCAAGCCGGAGAGAGTAGCAGCAAGCGCGCGGCAGCGAAGACTGTGAAGACGAAAAATAACAGCGCCACGGTTCAGTCGGACGATGACATAGGCGGTGGTGGCGCTGCTGGCGTGGGGGCGAGGGAAGGGGGTGGTGTACGGAGGAGCGGTAGAGTGGGCTATTCCTCAGAAGGAGATCCTGTCATGTCGCGGTCCGGCAGCGAATCTTCGGACGCCGGAGGTGGCCCGAGACCTGCTCCTCCGCTGCAACCGCGGCAGCAGCTACAGCAGCAGCAACTGCGACGGCACCAGCGGAACAGCCAGGTGAGCGAGGGTAGGTGGAAGTGGGCTTGTCAGATGGTGCTGTTGCTGCTTCCAACCCCACTAGCTCCCGAGCTGCAGAAAAGCGGGCAGAAGAACTAGCTAGAACAACCACTTTTGTGGTGCACACTGCATTAGGTGGTTTTGGTGGTCGTGGTGGTGTTTGTGGTCATCGTGGATGCCATGTCACATCAGCAATGGTTCTGTGACGATCATGGTGACCATGACTATGACTATGATGGCGACTCACTGTCCTCGTCGACATCGCTGTCGCCGCAGCCGTTGCAGCCGCTGCCGCTGCCGCTGACATCGCAGCCGCTGCCGCTGCCGTCGGCTGTCGTCTTCACTTTCTTTGTAGTTTCCATCGTTGTTGTGGTCGTCGTAATCAGTGTTTGTGGTCCTCATCTTTGCCGTCACCGACAGTGCCGCCGCAACTGCTGCAGCTGCAGCCGCCACCACCGCCATTTCCACCATCGTCATCATCCGTACCATCGGTAACATTGCTACCATGGCTACCAGCGCTATCATCGCCACTATCGCAGCGATCGCTACCATTGCAGCCATCGCTACCACCGCTATCATTGCTATCATCTGTATGCAATCATCGCCAACATCGCTACCATCGCCACTATCGCTACCATCGCCACCTCCATTGCTGCGGCTGCTGCCGCTGCTCTGTGGTCGTGGTTGTGGTTGTGGTCGTGGTCGTGGCTGTGGCCGTGGCCGTGGCAGTGGTCGTGGTTGTGGTCTTGGTCGTCATCATGGTCGTGGTCACGGTCGCGATTGTGGTCGTGAACGTGGTCGTGGTCGTGGTCGTGGTCGTGGTCGTGGTTGTCGTGGTTGTGGCCGTGGTCTTGGTCGTGGTCATGGCCGTGGTCGTGGTGGTGGTCGTGGTCGTGGTCGTGGTCGTTGTGGTTGTCTTGGTCGTGGTCGTGGTGGTGGTAGAGTTGCGACTTTTCATATCGATATTGAAAATATCGTTGATACTGATATCGATATTGATATCGATATCGTTGGACATCGATATCGATATCGATATTTGCCCTCTGAGGATGGGCCTCCCTAAAGTTGTTAATGTCATACCCGGGTAGAGTTCAGTTGAGCAAACTCGACTCTAACTCGCCCGTCCGAGTTCAACTCTAACTCGGAGCGCCCGAGTTAGAGTTCAACTCAGAGGGTCCGAGTCAGAGTTAGAGTTGGGAACCCAGGCCACGGGTCGAGTCGAGTCGAGTTAGAGTCCGAGTTTTTAGAGTTCGAACTCTGACTCGCACTGCACGGAGCGCTCCGAGTTCAGAGTTTTGAACTCGGACTCGGAGCGCCCCCCCCCCCCCCCCCCCCCCCCCCCCCCCCCCCCCCCCCCCCCCCCCCCCCCCCCCCCCCACCACCTCCTCACTCCACCCCTCACTCCCCCCCACCCCACCCCAGTCAGAGTTTAAGAGTTCAGAGGCGAGTTTGCCTCAAACTCGCCTCGCCCTTTGCCTTACAGTGCGCTCCGAGTTAGAGTTGAACTCTAACTCGGGGCGCCAAACTCGGACTCGAGTCGCCTTTGACCCAGCCTTAGAGTTAGAGTTAGAGTCCGAGTTTGAGCCCTGCCAGGCGAGTCGAGTAGAGTTCAACTCGCCTGGGGGCGCCCCGAGTTCGAGTTCAAACTCTAACTTGCGAGTTTGGGCGAGTTAGAGTAGAGTTCAACTCGGGAGAACTCTTTTAACAGCCTTAGGCCTACCCCCTCCTTCAGGGATCGATATTGATTTTCTCCTCCCAAACCCTCCTTCTATGTCGTTTTCAATATCGATATCGAAATATCGATACGATATATCGATATCGAAATATCGATACGATATATCGATATTTCGATATCGATATTGACACCCTGAGGGTCGATATCGGTGTTAAGAAAAAGATATCGATATAAAAAAATCGATATCAATATCGATATCGTCGATATCGATATCTTGATATCGTCGTCGTCGGCGGCGGCGGTGTCGTCGCCATTGTCAACAACTGTGTCGTTGTCGCTGTTGTCGTCGTCGTCGTCGCCGCCGTCGTCGTCGTCGTCGCCGCCGTCGTCATCGTCGTTGTCATCGTCGTTGTCGTCGCCGTTGTCGCTGGCTTCGGCATTAGCATCGACTTTGGTGTTTTCGTCTGCATCGGCTCATTGTCATTTTCGTCGTCATCGCCGTCATCGCCGTCGTCGCCGTCGTCGTCGTCTTCGTCGTCGTCGTCTTCGTCGTCGTCGTCGTCGTTGTCGTCGTTGTCCTCCTCGTCTGCGGTGGCGGTGAACGAAGCCGCGGCTGCGTTGGCAGCAGTGGTGTTGGCGCTAGGGTGGGCAAAAATATTGTATCGAGTCAATATTTATATCGATATCGACCCTCGATATCGACATCGATATCGATATCGATATCGATATCGAGGGTCGCTATCGATACGATATCGATATTGACCCTCAACAG
>SZWC01001696.1:36321-61844 GCA_023375785.1 Penium margaritaceum | reverse complement strand
GTGACAGATGCATTGCATGCTCTTAGTCTTGCTGACGGCATGCCACACGTGACAGATGCATTGCATGCTCTTAGTCTTGCTGACGGCATGCCACACGTGACAGATGCATTGCATGCTCTTAGTCTTGCTGACGGCATGCCACTTGTGCCCAGCGCATCTGCAAAAGCCATGCCTTCACATTCGGTGGATGGGGTTGATGGGGTGGATTGGTTCGTCACAAGTGCGCCTGCATGAAGTGTGGTTGGATTGAGTCTGTTTTCAACCCGCCATTCCGGGGGTAACCAAGGTTTGGCGTCAGGCTTTCCTGCGACCGACCTTCGAGTTTCCCTCATACCCCTGTCTACAGCTGCTGATGCTGCTGCCTGTGTTGCTGTTACTGCTGCTTGTGTTGTTGGTGATGCTGCTACGATTGCAGCTCATTCTGCTGCTGCCGCCGCCGCCGCCGCTGCTGCCGCTGCTACTGCTGCTGCTGCTGCTACTGCTGCTGCTGTTGTTGTCGTTGTTGTTGCTGCTGCTGCTGTGGCTACTGCTGCTGATGCTGCTGCTGCTGCTGCTGCTGCTGCTGCTGCTGCTGCTGCTGCTGATGCTGCTGCTGCTGCTGCTGCTGCTCCTGCTCCGGCTGCTGCTTTTGCTGCTGCCGCTGCTGTTTCTGCTGCTGCCACCACCGCCGCTGCTGCTGCTGCTGCTGCTGCGTCTGGTGCTGCTGCTGCTCCTGCTGCTCCTGCTGCCGCTGCTGTGGATTCACCTCCAAGGAGTGCACATGAGACACAACTGCACCTGCCACTTCCCTATTCCGTGTCCTCTCACATACCATCTGTCGTGCGGCATTGCCGATGACCAGTGTCCGTGATCGCTGTGTGCCTGCCCCTTTGTGTCTGACTGGTCTCAGGAGCATTCATTTCCTGGTTGTGCGCTAAATGGTTGGCCTACAGAGGGAGGATGAGACAGAGGTTGCACAGAGACTGATACAGCCTTTCTCTTTCGTCCCATTCATTTTGCAGGCTCGAGCTCAAGGGAAGAGGAGCAGGAATGTACGTGCCAAAACAGATGTGACAGCCCCCTCGTCTGCATTGATATCGGCCTTGAACATTTCCCACCTCCGTCTACCTGCCTCCCTCCCTCCACGCCTCCACGCCTCCATGGTGCCAGTTTTCTTCCAGCCCGCATGCCACCCTTTGTCGGAAACGTTCTCGTCTCATGAGGCAGATTGAGCCTCGTGCATCTGCTCCTCTTGGCTTCGCCACGTCCGCTCTCCCCCCTCCTGGCCATCCCTGTCAGCTCCTTAGTTCTCTCTCCTCCCTCTGGTTGCTTCAATCTGAGCTCTCTGCTCAATCTGCACACCCTCCGCCGCCCGACCTGCCTTCGGTGGACACTTCCGTACATGTTCACGCGACAAGTCTCCTATTTATGGGAGTTCATTATTGCACGTTCAGAATCAGCAAGCCATGAACGGCGGCTGAAGGGCTGCAGGCAAAACGGGCGTCACAGCAAGAGGCCATGGCACACATGGAAATCCTTCGATTCATGATAGGTTCACGCCAGTTGTTCCCAACCTACCTCTTTCAGTAGAGATGCATCCGTGGGGGTTTCTTGCAGCGAAAATGTCGTAGGCGATTCTTGCCTAGTTGAAATGAAAGAGTCCACTCATACGTCTCATGCTTTGGATGCCAATTTGGCTGTCAAACATTTGAGGCTGCTTGGAGCATGTGCTCCTGGCATCGTCTTCTGTTGCATCAGTCTCAGGTTGATGCGGTGTACCCCTCACCGTGTCAACATAATACTCATCTACATAAACTGTGCAATAAAATACATGTAAGCAATGCGGTTCAAGTGTTTGGTGTTTCTCCCTCTTCTCCCTCCAGCCAAACTCATGGGGTGGTGAGAGGCAGCTTATCTGGTGGACGGAACCATCGCCTCTGCGTGGGTGAACTGCGGAAAGATGGGTGACATGGACTTCGGAAGGCACATGACTAGTGGTGGACAGCAGGCTAGACGGTCGGATTTCTATGCTTTTGGATTGTATGTCCACCAATTAGTGTGCAGGATACGTGCATGTTTGCAATTGTTTCGTCCGAAACAGGACTTTGCATCTACTAGTTTCAACAGTTCTTTGACTTAATGTGCTTGTGCTAAGGTATGATAAAAACTGACTGTATAGATCATTGATGACGGGAAGAAAGGGACACGAGAGTCTGTGAAACGCGGCTCAAGGGAATGCCATGGATAGCTTGTGCGCAAGTTAGGAACAAGGACCAAGACCTCTGTTCCTTTTGTAGTGAGGGTGAGAGAGATCGAGCTGCAAGCTCGCTTGCGCTCGACGCCCTCACGCATGTTGAAGTTGTGTTATGCCCTCTTGTCTCACCACACATGCTCACACCCTCGTGTATAGATTAAATGATCGTGGTTGCACCTGGGGAGTCGGCGCTCAAGATCACCATGGTTGCTGGCATCAGTCTCATCATGCAGCCACCAACCTTCCCAGGGATGCCTCTTGGCAAAACCAACTTGCCTCGGACCTTCTCCTCTTGACTGTCTTGCGAGGATTTTATCAATGTCAGGCCTCGTACATTCTTGCTGCCGTTGCATGCATCATTGTTTGGTTGTGGGTGTTTGGGGGAGTTGCATGTTGTCCCGGTTGCAGATCCTGTTGTGATGTGAGTCCTCTTCGTCTGTTTGTACAACTTACTGTGACCACTCAACCGTGTCCATGCTCGTGCAGATCCCTGATGCGGACCCAACTAGTGCCAGAGCACTAACGGGTGGTGGCTCCACCCAACCGCAGCTGTCAGACAGCTGCACGTCGTCCCGGGTGCTTGCTGGGGTGCTCTCTGGTTTTTCTACAGCCGCTAGAGTTTTCTTTGTGGACTGGGTCTTGAGCCCGATTCGCATCTTTTACATTGTGTGTCCACTGATTGATGCCGGACCTGTACGTTTGAACAGTCGTAGCGTCCAACTCGAGATTCTGCATCTCTAGGTTCAGTCGGTATTGCATTTGGATGCCTGTGCGCGGAGTTACGGCCAAAACAATGGTTTTGGACCGGTTTGAGGACAAACTGACACTACGGTGTGCATCAACCGTCGTCACCTGCGACAGGTATTTGTGCTGTGTACTGGTCACTTTTTACCTCTCTCTTTATTACTAAGCTATTGGAGCTTATGAGACTTTGCACGTCTCCCTAGCCGAACTCTTGCTGTTTCTTGCACTTGCTTGCTTTCTAGTGCGCCAACTTATTGGACTGTGTCGCAACGTCAGTGACAGCAAGGCTAGTAAGATTCTTAGCAGTTTCTCATGGTTTTAGAGCGGCGAGGCATCCCTTGCTGAGTTGCGCAACCGAGACTCAATAGTGGCAACAGTAGTGAGAGTCACAGGTAAAGCCACGGTCGTAGGAGGACCCAGCAAGCCACGGTGACCCGCCGCAGCAGATTGCAGTAGCGGAGACACCCTTGCAACCGCATCACCACGCCACCACCACGGGGCAGCCAAGGGTTGACCAACCTTCTCCATTAGCAGATGGGGCACGTGATGTTGACAGTGGGCCCATGAAGGTTCCCGGAGGCTTCACTCAGGACGCACCTGCCACCCCCTTTGGATGTGAGAGTCCAACTACCCCATATGACCACCGTTTTTGGCGTGTAAGGGCTCGTTAGAAATTCCTTACAAAAAACTATCCATTGCATCCACTCTGGCCTCATTTCGTGCCCTATAGGCTCCAAGAAGCAAAACGACGCTCTCCAATCTAAATATTTTCCGGATTTTTAACTGAAAAAAAGACACGGTGACTTTTTTGAAACATTTGGAGGCTTTATTGCACAAAACCATTGCATTCAACATTCTCTGGCGCATAATTGTTCCACATTTTACTTCATTTGGGTAACCTTCATGTTGATGTCATCATTGTAGATGATGATGTCAACACCAACACAACCAGTTTTTTTTTGTTGAAACATCATGTTTTACCAGCGTTCCATCTCTTTGAGAAATGCCAACGGTTCTTAATTTTGACAACGTTGACGTTTGGACCCATACTGAGTGAAACAGATGCCGCCGGTCCGTGACAAGGGCAAGGGGCTATGAGACCCCTCCTCTTCCTCCTCTTCTGGCATCATGAGCCCACTGTCACAGTCACTCACAATCAACAAGCTTCGTCGGACACAGGATGAGATGCGCCGCCAGTAGCAACTTCAGAACGATGCACTACAGGAGATCGTAGAGTAAGTGAGGGGTCATTCAAGGGCCTCTCAACAAACTCCAAAAGGACATACTACAGTTGCACCATCTGTTCTGCAGTCTATGCCCTACACAACACCGTGAACTCAACACCCCTCATCACAGGTTGACACGTGGGATGAGGAGGAGATGGAGGATGACACACGTGAGGACGAGGTTCGTGTTCTTGAGTAGCGCATTCGTGAGCTACGTCTGGGGTCCCAGCCTCTCACCCTGCCGCCTTCTTGCCGTCAAGACAAGTCACGTCGTTGAGTAGCATTCACCTTTGGTGGTGTTTTTCTCACTGTTGATCTTCCTGTGCGTCGTCCACCATCTCCCGAGCCTGAGGTTGCCCTCCCCACGGATTGGCGACCGAAGGACTTTGAGACACCTCCACCCCATTACGATAGGGATGAGGGCTTTGATTGTTGGGAAACCTTGTTTCAGGTTTGGGACATCTCTGAGGGCGTCTGGCCTTACTACCACAGTCAATACCAGACTCGCGAAACTCACCAGGTTTTGATAGCAGCGAGAGCGATGCGTGGTCTACTCTACTCCATGTCGCGGGAGACTATAGTCGACTTTTGTCCCTTTCTTGGTGAGGCCAGGACCACGGTTGGAGCAGACCCAAGCCAGGGTTGGGAGCTGGCGCTGACACTGCTCGTGGCAGAGACCCATGCCACGAGGGCAGCTTGACTGTGTGAGTTACACTCCCTCCGCCAGGGTCCCATGGAGATCACAGGAGTATTTAAAACGCAACATGCACCTTTACACGCGTCTTGGGACTGGTGACAAGATGCAGCTGTGGGCACTCGATGCCATCATGATGGGGGTGCACTTAAACCACGTGAAGCTCTTTAGGGGCGGTCCTCTTTGAGTTGTCGGAGTCATTACAGTTGCTTCCTTGGACTCATTGCTACTTTCTTCAGGTGACATCTGAGGCTGTTGTCACCCATCATTAGAGTCCACTTGTTGCAGCAGTGATCACAATCCCTCCTACGCCTCTGTCCCGGTTTACCAGTCCCACCTCCACCACTTCCTCCTTTTCCTCCTCTACCCCGAGCGGATTGACTCAAGGCATTGCAGCGGTCACGCACGGGAAAAAGAGGAAAAAGAGACGTAGCAAGGGATAGCAACATCAACAGCAGTAGCCGATGAGCAGTGGAAGTGGATGTTCTTTCCATTGCTACAACCATGGGGGCGATCATCACGACACAGAGTGTGAGCAGCCACTTGATTGGCATCGGATCATGCGCGGCCTCTAGGTGGCACATGCGTAGGGGATGTCCACTAGTGACACACGGACGAGTCGCGCCGCGTCCACGACTGCAATAGACGTAGCCGTTTCACCAGGCAGTAGTGGTGATATGGATCCTCATGATCGCATAATCGTGGAGCTTCGTTAGCTTCTGGCGCTTTGTACCTAGGGAGGTGCAAGTGTGTTGTCACAGTTGAGTCGTTCCCAGACATCTTGTCCTACTGTGTCTGTTACCCGTGATGATGCTTGTGGAGGAGCTCAGTCCACTCATGATGAGGATGAACCTCACAGTACCGACTGGCTTCATGAGTCACAACTCCAAGTTGTTCCTCTTTGTTCCGAGTCCTCTACTTCATGCCTAGCAGAGGCAAAGTGTTTTATGACATGTTATTCAGTGTCAATGATTGGTCGTGAGCTGAGTGGCACCTAGACCATTAACTCTTGTGCCATCCATCACATCATTTTTTGTCGTAGTGACTCCATCGTGCTCGATCCCGTTGCGTCCGTTCGGTCCATTTGCACAGGGTCCCCTCAGTCGTTGCCTGTGCAGAGTGTTGAGGTTGTGTGGTTTGATGGTTCTTCTGGCCCCTCGTTCATTGCCGATGTGCTCTTTGTCCATGCTCTTGAGCTTAGCCTGCTCTCTCTTTGTGTTTGTACCATGATGGGCCCCTCTCTTGAGCACTTTGTTGACT
Organism: Penium margaritaceum; assembly: GCA_023375785.1. Taxonomy (NCBI): domain Eukaryota; kingdom Viridiplantae; phylum Streptophyta; class Zygnematophyceae; order Desmidiales; family Peniaceae; genus Penium; species Penium margaritaceum. The sequence goes on along the minus strand of SZWC01001696.1, from coordinate 55,687 downwards.
CTGCCACTGTGACTACTCTCGACACTTTTGCCGTTGTTCTCCATGCATCGGTTTTTCTAACCTGTATCGTGTGTCTTGTACCACTTCCTCATGTCAACCGACCTCAGGCAACAGACTAGAAAAAAAGGCCGACACAATGGCACTTGCCTTCCGCTCCTAGCATTTCAACTAGGAGGAGATATCACCATCCGAATCACGGTTCTACACCGAGTAGTTCATAGGAAACACTTCCTTGCACTGTGTCATTAGCACCTGGTCACTTTTGCGTGAGGAGCTAACTCCTGGGGCTTAGACCAACCAATATTTCTTTAGTGTCTGCCTTTTGTGGACAACTCTGTGAGGAGTCCCAAAGGTAAGAACTGTAATGAACCACAGGCAACTCACATGTACTTATAGTCCTAGAGCCAGCGCCTGGGCGCACAGTGGCTCCTTGGATGAGTCACTTTGGGGGCAATCTGGATTGCTTCATCCCCCCTGCCTACATGGCGCTCTATGTGACCACCAAGTGGCGCCAGCCACTAGGAAGGACCTTGGAATGTTCTGAGATGTCTCTCAGAACCTTCCTATCCCCCTTGTGGTCACAAAGAAAAGTAGTCAATATGGCGGGATTTGACCCAGTGACCTATCGCTCCAGAGAAATCTGGAACGTCAGAGCTACAAGGAGTTGTCCTAGGTAGTATTTGTTGGCTGTACTATCCAGTTTAGACCAGGAGGACTTGCTCTAAAGGAGCGGTGCTTGCCTTGTCTATCTGGACAAGACTTAGTGGACTTACTCTAAGGGAGCAGTGCATGCTTAGTCTGTCATGTGCCTGTCCAAACGTCAAGTTTGGACAAGGGGCATATCAGATCAACAAAATCTTCCTTGCACCTTGTCCATTTGTCCATTTGCTGTGTGATATCTTCTCTCTCCAGCTGACTTGGCCTTAGTCTTCGTCCGCTGCGTTGACCATACCGATCCCTTGGGTACCTGTAGAATGCAATTCACTATCAAGCGCCTTGGTCATGCAATCTACAAGCATCTTCTTGGTCTCCACGCATTCCACGTCCACAATCTCCTTTGGCACCAGGTCACGTGAGCAGTGTTACCTGATGTTGATGTGCTTGGTCCGCCGGGAGATGGCATCATCCTGTGCCATTTGCATGGAACTCTTGTTGTCGATGCGGACCACTGTTGCTTACGTCTATGGAACTTTCATCTCAGCAAGCAGGCTGCATAACCATTGTGTCTCATAGCATGCTTCTGACAGAGCGATGTATTGTGCCTCAACAGTAGAGAGGGAGACAGAGTCTCGTTTTTTGCTTGCCCAAGAGACTGCACCATCATTCACGAAGCCCGAAGTGGACTTTTTTATCATCGATTCTTCCTCCCCAGTCGGCATTTGTGTAGCACACAAGGTGTAGCAGGTCAGATCCTTCTAGGCCTCCAAACTGGAGTCCCATGTGACGTGTCCTTCTATAGAAAGCACATGATGCGCTTCACTGCTTGCCAATGCTGTGGCCCTAGATTGGCCACAAACCTGTTGACGTGTCCCATAGCATAGCAAATATCAGGGTGTGTTCCTACCATGGCATACATGAGGCTGCCAATAACAGATTGGTAGGGAATATTCTCCATCTCACGTCTTTCTGCTTCCGTATTGGGGCTCATGGAGGAGGAGAGCTTGCATTCTATTGTCATGGGTGTGTTGATAGGCTTGCAGTCCTCCATGCTGTAGCGCTTGAGGACCTCCATGATGTACTTGGTCTGGTTCAGTTCAATGGTACCTGCTACTCGGTTACGATGGACGGCTATCCTGAGGTAGAACTCGAGAGGACCCATGTCCTTCATCTTGAACCTGCTCCTGAGTTCTGACTTTAGCTCGTTCAACAGCTCAACTGAAAATGAGCAGATGATCAGGTCATCTGCGTACAACGAAACCAGCATCAAGCCTCGCTCATCCTCCCGCACGTAGACACTAGGGTCGTTCTGGCATTGCCCGAAGGTGAGCCCGGCCATGAAGCGGTCCATCTCCTTGTACCACATCCTTGGGGCCTGTTTCATCCCATAGAGTGTTTTCACAAGTTTGCATACCTTGCCCTCTGGGGCCTTCACTCCCTCGGGCACTTCCATCAGCACCTCTTTGTCAAGTTTCCCATGTAGGAAAGTTGTCTTGACATCCATCCGTGGACCTCCAGATCTTTTATTGTAGCGATGCCCAACATGGATCTGATGGAGGCAAAGGTGACAACAAGCTCAAAGGTCTCCTCGTACTCTGAACCTACACACTAGGAAAATCTATTTGCCACAACTCTTGCCTTGTACTTGTCAATAGTGCCATCCTGCTTGAACTTCTTCCAAGCACCCACTTCGACCCTACCACATGGGCGTTTGGGGGCCTATCCACCAGAACCCATGTTCTGTTCTCTTCAATGGATGCGAGTTTGCTATCCACTACCTCCTTCCACTTGGCCGCATCTGGCATGTTCATTGCCTCCACTAGGGTCACAGTCTCTCCCTGAGCCAAGTATGACCAGCTGAGTCCGTTCCATTGTGCACTCTCAGCATTGTACTTGGACGGAGGTTTCTTCTAGCACGTGCTACGCTGGATTGTGGCTGGTGGTGCCTCAAGGCTCAACTGCTTCTGTTTCTCTTGTGGTATCGATGATCTGTTGTTTGAGGAAGAGCCACTGGCCTTAGGGTTAACCTTAGAGGCCTCGGACGACTCAGACTCATTGTCAGAGTCCGTCGTTGTGTCAGCCTTTACACCAACTCTCCCTGTTGCACCATCATCCTGCTTCACTGGCACCATCTGCCAGTTCTTTGGTATCTGATCACTTGATTTGAGCAACACAATCCACTCTCCTGATTTGGGAGCATGGGTAGGATCTAGCAGCTCACCCTTGCCGAGCATCGTCTTATCAAACTCAACGTCTCGGCTTCTGATGAGTTTTCCAGTTACTTGCTCCCACAACCTACATGCCTTGTATGTAGTGTCATAGCTGACCATTACACACTTGTGAGCATGTGCATCCAGCTTGCCACTTCCTTCTCCTGCTTGGACCTTTGCCCACATAGTACAGCTGAAGACCCTCAAGTGTGAGGCATCTGGCTTCTTCCCTGACCAAGCCTCCTACGGCGTCCTTAGCTACTTCTCTTGCTACTTCTTGCTGCATCTTCTAAGTGCGACAGCTGAAATAAGATTCACAAGGTAGCAAGCAGTTCTTACAGCTTCAGCCCATAAACAAGGCGAGAGAGAAAAGTTGATCAGCATCAACGTGAATGGTTTTGAGAAAGACTTGAAGTTGGAGAAGGTCATCTACATGCCGTCTTATGCGACAAATCTCTTTTCGGTGTCCAAAATCACGGACCATGACATGACGGTCGTCTTCACATAGGAAGAGACCATGATTGTCAAGAACAAGGACATCAAGGTCTCCTATCCCAAGGAGAGTCTTGTTGCACAGGTCCCAAGATTTGATGGGCTCTATGTGCTACCGTTGGCACACCTGAAGCGACGTCTACTGTCCCCAATGGAGATGAATCCATCCTTCTTGCATGAAGAGTGATGGGTCCTGCTAGAGTGAATCCCGTCGGCTCTACGCTTGAGCAGTGCCACTTCCTTGGTTTTGGACACACTCTCAGCCATCATGTTCTGCAACTCCTTCTTACCCTTTCCTTTGCCCTCGTTCTTGCCACCTTCTTTCCGTCTTCCTTCTTGGGAGCCCTACACTCCCGTGCCTAGTGTCCAGGCTTGCCACAGTTGTGGCACTTCCTGTTGGCTCTAATGTGTGTGGAGACACTCTCAAGGATGCCTAGCTCTCACTGATGCACACTACCAATGTTTGGGACAGCCAATGGATACCAATGTTGAAGAGTGTGGAGCACAAGGATCACGAATGTGAGTAGGCAGAACATGTTGCATTTAGTAGAACTAAATCGAAGCAGATCCTTATAGCCTGTGATCTAAGCTTTCCAACGTATCCAAGCACGTCCACATTGGAGCAGTAGAGCCCCTGCTACGGTCGTCGAAGTAACCCTTGGTGGAGCCGCCCACCTTGCCTTGCACGGTAGGCAACAAAAGGCGCTTCGACGATGAACTGTCGAAGCGCCTTTCCTCGCCCAGAAGTCAAGGACAAATTCAGCCTGGTCAAGGAAATCCCCCTAGTCACTTCAATTATGACCCTGGTGCATTTGGAGCTCGTTGGAGACGAGCTCGGATCACTGGCGGTGGATTATCCCGCCACCCATGGCAGGTATGAGATTCCACCCGCCAAACACCCGAACTTCAGGCCAGGCTAACTTTCTGAATACTCACTCAAATTGAGTGATTCAAAGCTCAATCTCGCATGGCAAAAATCCAAATCCAATGTCAGATCCAATGTGTTTGACCACTCCCTAGTGGTCGAACCAGGGAGTATGATCAACGATACTCATGGAAAGGGGCACACCATGTCAACAATCTCCCCCTTGCAGCGCAGCCTTGATGCCCTATCCTTGGAACCTGTAGCATTTCAAACCTCACAGCACAGACCGAGCTCCATGCAGCTCGCATCGTGCCTGTCCTTGGGTTGTGCCTTGGTCATGGCGTCGGCGAGCATGCGTTTAGTGCCACAATGCATGATAGTTACATCTCCCTTTACCACCAAGTCTCGCGCGTAGTGATGCAAGATCTCAATGTGTTTGGTCCTCCTATGCAGCACAAGGTTCTTGGTGAGGCTGATGGCACTCATGTTGTCCACATTGAGTACTGTTGGCTTCCTTTGTGGCATCCCGACCTCATTTAGCAGCCGTCACAGCCAGGCGCTTCCTTCATTGCTTCTGCGAGCACGATGTACTCCACTTCGGTGCTAGACAGTGCCACACAGTCCTGCTTCTTGCTTTCCCATGAAACTGCTGCACCACCAAGCACAAACACATACCCCGATGTTGATTTTCTGTCATCCACATCACCAGCCCAGTCGGCATTGAAGTAGCCAACCAACTCGAGGGAGTCATCACGCGCTCCCCCTCCAAACACGTGCCGAGACTGTTTTGTCGGTTTGAGGTCGCAGAGGATCAGCTTCACCGCTTGCCAATGGAGTGGCCTAGGATCAACAACATAGCAGCTAACTTGGCCCTCCGCAAAGGCCAGGTCGGGTCGCGTCGCCACCATGGCGTACATGATGCTCCCCAATGCAGATTGGTATGGCACACATTTCATCTCCTCCTCCTCATCCATGTACGGCCCCATGCCGGAGCTTAGGTCACATGTGGTGGTCATGGGTGTGCCAATGGGGTTGCACTCCTCCATGTTGTAGTGGCGGAGTACCTCTTACACGTACTTTGCTTGCCCCATCTCAAGTGTGCATGCCTTGCGGTCTCTCTTGATGGCGACGCCGAGGTAGTACTCGAGCTCGCCCATGTCGGTCATTTTGAACCGACCGCATAGCTGCCGCTTGAGTTTCACCAACTCCTCTATGTCCGATGACATGAGGATGAGGTCATCCACGTAAAGGATCGTGATTTGATGCAACCCCTACTGCTTCTTCACATACACGCTGTGATCCACCTCGCAGTGCTTGAAGCCAAGCTCGGCCATGAAGCCGCCCATTTTCAGGTACCACATGAGTGGCGCTTGCTTCAGCCCATAGAGTGCCTTGCGAAGCCAGCACACCTTCCCCGGCGGCACGTCCATCCCCTCCGGCACCTCCATATAGACCTCCTTGTCCAGGTTGCCATTGAGGAATGCGGTTTTCACATCCATTTGTCGGACTTCGTATTCGCACGCTGCCGCCATAGAGAGGATGGAGCAGATAGAGGCAAACTTTGTCACCGGTGCGAAGGTCTCATCATAATGTTTGCCCTTCCGTTTGGCGTACCCCTTCACCACCAGCTGCGCCTTGTACCGCTCCACCTTCCCCTCCTTGGTGAGCTTCTTGAAGATCCACTTGGAGCCGATGATTTTCGCGCCCTTCGGCCTGTCAATCAGCTACCAAGTGCCGTTCTCTACATGGGAATCGAGCTCTGATTTTATAGCTCCCTCCCACTCACCCCCATCCTTCCACTGGAACGCCTCCTTGAAGGTCTCGGGCTCCTCTTGCGCAAAGAACGCTTGAGCGAACCCAGTCCAGATGCCCTCCGTGACATCGTACCGTTTTCCCGTTCTCCTTGCACATCCGCTTCTTTGAGGCTGGTGCTGTTGAGGTTGCTGCTGCTGCTGCCGTTGCTACTGCTACCCTCTCGCGGCGCCACTTGCACCGCTGGCCTGCTCCCCCTCTCTTGGGGGCCGTGGGGATGAGGGCTCATTCCCTGCCTCCTCATTCAGCTTCACTACTGCCGGTGCTTTGGACTCATTTTCTGACTTGGCTGAATGCACATCAGCCGCTCCCCCATCGCCTGCATGGTTCCTACCGGTTGGAGCCGCTCGGACATCACCCTCTTTTGTGTCCTCCGGTGTCCTCCCCTCAAGGAGTGGCAGCCACTTCCCACGCTTGGAGAGACGCGCGTCCTTGTCCGTCCAACGGCTGTCCTCGTCAAACGTGACGTCGTGACTCTTCACATTATGCTGCTTCCGCAGGTCGAAGAGCCGGTATGCCTTGCTCCCACTCTCGTACCCGACAAAGATGCATCGGGGAGTCCGCGGGTCCAGCTTGCCCCGCCCCTCCCGTGCAGAACAGCATGTGCAACACAACCAAATGTGTGGAGGTGAGCCACGGTTGGCTTCCTCCCGCTCCACACCTCTTGTGGCGTCTTCCACATCTTAGACTCCGCGTCTTTTAGCGGGTTCTCCAGTGTCAGTGAAGTGAATCTACTATACTTTTTGTTCGAGTACCAAAATATGTGCCTTTCATGGCATGAAATTTTTTGAATTGAATAAAGATGAAAACATGTGTTTTACTGACCATAAGAAGAAAATAGGACTAATGCAAATATAAAACTCGATGAAAGGAAAGGAAATCCCCATGTTTTTGGGGAAATGTTTTTCTTTAGAAAACATTTCAGTTGCTGGAGAGAATGATGAGTATACAACGCTAGAAGATGTTAATAAGGAAGTTCAAAAACTTAATGAAAATAAATTGAGTCCGCCAGTAAGGAATTCCAAGCAAAATAAAATCCAAAAATATGTTGTCATTTGACAAAACTAGAGTGCAATCAAGGAGACAAGCTAACTCTGCAACAGTCAAGGGCACCGATTACAATGCAAAATCACACAACTAGAGGCCATCCATGCTTCAAGCTAACTCTTTTTTCTCATGCATATATATTTGATTTGAAGTTACTGTAAAAAATATGATATTATTTCCACAATATTGTCATATTCAGCCTAAGGTCATCCATATGCCATATTTATCTCTTCTTTCATTCATCCCCAGTGATTTTTTTAATGAGTCATTGAAACGTTGTTAAACCTTTGGTGGAAATGATATTTTTTAAGGAAGGCAATGACACCTTGGATTTTGTAAAAGGAATGTTTGTAATGACATGCTTAGTGCTAAAAAATCCGAAGTGGGTTCTAAAAAACTTTTACATTTGGTGTGAATGTTTTTATAATTGTGTGGATTTGGTGTGATTGGTTATAAATGAATGATGCACAAGGTGAGGGCTAAACAAATCCACAACAAATGGGAGAAGAGAAGCCAAAGGACAACATGTAGAAGGCCATCCTAAGAGTCCCACCCTCAATTACATCACCATGAGATATGTTGATGTGAGTACCCTTAAAACATTTTAGAGGTCTTCCTTGGGGTTAAAAGAATGATGTCCAGAGCTCAATTGAGGAGTTTTCTCTCTATGTCACTCTTAAGGAAATCTTCATCAATTTCTTGTACAAGGAGACTCAAATATTTTGAGTCTCAAGAGGACCATTTCCATTTTTACCTTGCCCCTCGTTTTGAGTCCAAAAAAAGAGGGTATATCCTCAAACTCGTGACTTTGTTGAATTTTTCTGTTTTGAAACTCGTATTTCATACAAAACTCTCGCTTGCAAATCACATGTGCAAATTTTGCGCCAACTTCTCTCTTGCGAAATGCTCTCTTACTTGCTCACGTGTCCTCGTCTTCACTTGCCCTCCTCATTCCCTCTTTCTAGCAAGGAGGGTGATCAAGGTGATGGCACCAGGGCATGGGTCTCGCTTTGAAAGCCATAGTGGCCTCTCAAATGTCATTCGAGCCACCAGATTGATCAGGGGCTTGTGGCTTGCTGACGGGTGGCCGGCCGCCAACCGGCCATCCGTTGCCTGTCGATTGGCAGCCAACCCATCAGCAGCCAGCAGGTGGCTGTCCATTGGCCATCCTTCACAACAACGAGGCTTTTCTGTAAACAAATTTATTTCTATTAAGAGGTGGGAGGGCCAAACCATCCCTCCCGCTACGTTACTGCCCACTTATTATGGACCTTCTCCATTAGTTTTGAACAATTAAGAGAGCCAAATAGTGACACATCAACATTTTAGAACATTGTTGATGATTTCAATCACGCGCTAAACATGAACACGTGCATGGAAATTTGACCTTAATTGTAGCTCATTTCTCAGCACGACTAGAAATCTACCTCCTTCCAGCTAGATTGTCAGCGTGACGACCATGTTGCACTTCCCCAACCTCTTATAGTCATCATCCAGGAATGCCATCACTATTATATTTATCGTATTTCATCAATGCTCCCTACCACGATTTGATCTTTACAAGCTACCAACTTACTCGTTAACTACCTCGATAAGCAAGTAAATTTTAGGCTCCCATGAGTTATGTTCAGTTCCACGACTGGCACAATGAATAAGGTATTGTTTCAAAATCTATGACCAAAGTCCAGGCTATAGGTGCCGGAGTAAGAAAAGGACCTCATATTGGCCATCGACGACATGGTTTGCGAGTGATGGCTGAAGAGTTTCTTCTCCCATGTATGGAGCCAACATACCCACATTAAAAATGTCATGTATGTTTATACTAGGCAGAAAAATCAATCAATATGCCATTGTTCTAATGCTTACAACAATGAAAAACAGCCCAATCCACTTTGGAAGAAGGTATTGCATCTCAGAAAACTTCAATCGAAGGTTCTTAGAGATAAGAATTACCTTGTTGATATCAAACAAGATCTCATGACCATTTTTTTGATGCATGCCTTTTGTGATCGCCAAGCTACTTGAAGGTGACCCATTGCCTCCCGTAATAAGGAGTCTATCTTTTACAAATGTTTCTCCCAGAAAGAACCTAAACTTCATTACTCCCACTGTTCACCAATGAAAGGAGCACCATTAGATGCCAACTATTCAACACAAATGGTGTGAGCTGAGTGGACTCATTCTCTGAGTTGTTCACCAGTCTTTGCTTGTTCTAGGATTTTTTCTAGTCAGGGTCCACGTCGAAGTGCAACATTTTCTTTAGAGTGAGATTCATGCACTCTTCTTTTTCGTCAATCTGACGTTGATATATTGTCAACATTTGAGATTCACTACCAATGTACTCATGCATATTTTGTCGGAACTTAGTATATTTTTTTATCTTAATCAAACATAATGCATCACGACAAGCCAGTGTATTTCATCACAATGTCAAAGAGGAGACAAGTGGTCTCATCTCTGTTTACATCACTTATTGTAGGAATGAACTTTGTTATCTTCATAAGAAGATCTACAACCACTATTATTACATCATGGCCTCATGTTTTTCCATAAGGCTAGGAATAAAGTTCTTGCTAACAAACTCCGATGGAGTCTGAGGGATGGATTTCTTTTGGAGGAGTCCAACGGGATTTTTGCTACTAGCCTTGTTCTAAACCGGTAGGTCGCATGTCATGCAACACTTATAGATATCGACAATCCATTCCGGCCACCGACAATGGTCAATGGTGTATGTCTAATACTCGAGGTCCCACACAAGCTGCCATCAGCAGGGAGATAAATTTCACTCAAAGATTTCCAAGGTGTGGCACAATGACTTATTCTGTGTTTATGAATTCCCACAAACTCCACAAAAAATCGTAATTTTCTACATTGTGAAAGTCCTCAAACCAAGAAATTGCATAGTATTTTATTTGGATCCAGTTTACAAAACTATGGTAGTAAATAATCGCTTGTGCTGTTTATAACGGAGGTGCATGGGGATCTGGTGTTTGCACTACAGCTGTCAAAATGGCCATACAATAGCCACCAATCTCATTGGTTGCTATAACTTCTACAAGTCGTCGACTTAGTGGATCAGCCATATTGATGGGTCCTAGCCAATATTTCCACATGAGAAAGAATAGAAACAAGGTTTTGATCCAACACACCTCTTTTATTGACAAGTTTAATTGTATTTTGTAAAACATTAATGGGTTGTGGTTGGTCAAAACCCTCATGCACCTCTAAATATAAAGTTTGTACCACAGCAAGGAGCTCAAGATCATCTTTCATGTATTGTATATCCCCGGGGATGAGCTTACCGCTCAAGAAACTGAATGGCCACTACGCATAAGAACTTCTCTGAATCCTACTACCAAAGCATCACATGACATCTCTCACGGTTGCGATGGATCTGAACGCTCTAATACATTAATTGTGGAAACACGTTCTTTGACTTTGAGAAAAGGGTTCTCGTAGTCACATATCCATTCTCGATGCACTTCTTTATGCGTGAGTCTAGGTAGTGGATTTACCAAGATCAATTATCTTTGTAGATTCTGTTAGAATACGTTTGTGAGGCAAGGAAACAGCTAACCTGGCAAAATTTCTCTCGACGTGGCTAATCCACTAGAGCTTGGACATTTCATTGGTTGACACAAATACCGTATGTGATGACAATGTGTTGAAGGTATTTGAGCTTATCTTGTGCAGACTTGAACTTTCTTGATCTTACAAAGAAATTCTCTTTCCAAAGGATTGCAAGGAGTTTGGGCAAATGTTTTATACGATCTTCTATTGATTTTGTAGAAAACTAGGATATCCATGTAAACCAAGACAAACTGACCAAATTTCTTGTGATGTAGATTGGGCATTTTATCTCATGTGATACGGGTTTGATTATAACCTTAAGAGAAATACAAGGTGGAAAATACTTTTGCCCCTTGAAGTTGGTTGAAGAGGTCCTCAATCCGTACTAAAAGGAATCAAAATTTCACCTTAATGATTGCCACCTTGTTCACATGAGTACTCGTTAGGTGTCCTTAGAATTGCATCATTTTTTCTCCTTCAATCTTCCAAGTGATAAAAGCCAAGTTTTTGGTTGATCATGAACGTGATTGAGCTCATTATTTGGATATCATTAACTTCAATCACATTGTTACATACTTCATACACAATGGTTGGTGTTTCGACTACTAAGTACTTTGATCATACATCTTGTTTGGAGGTGCAAGGTTCAGTGGGAGAGGAAGATCAGCAAATGTGAAGTGCCATTTCATGAAAGATGAGAAAACAAGAGACATTTTAACTCGTAAGAAAGGTTACATCACTTTATATCCTCATCCGAAAACGTGAACAAACACTCGTCATCCATCTTCCCCCTTGCGTGGTCCACTCAAATGTCACTGGAGGGTGCAAAACACCAGCACCACCACCTTGTTGCAGTGACCGCCTTGTCCACATCTCTGTGTGTGGTCTCAGCTCCTCCATCCCTAGGAGTTGTAGTTCTGACCAATAGTGTGGCCTCTTTTCCACCACCAAAATCTTCAAGACATTGATCCCTAACTGTTCTATGCTATATGTAGTCATAGAAGAGTCCCTCATCAAAGGTTGTGTTGCACGACTCACATACTCCATACTGATTGTCATTTCCATGGCCACACTTCTTCACCTTCTCATAAGAATACCACTTCATACGCACTATAACAGTAAGTAATCCAGGTATTTTAAGGTCTGGGTCCCATTCCCCTTGGCAAAATTTTTGGATTCCTTCACGAGTGCTCCTAACTCACTCAAGTGGGCCTCAAATGGGCTGGAAAATTTCTTGAAGTCTTTAATGTTAAGGAAGGCACGTTACGTGTGTACATGATAGGTGCATTTTTTGTACATGATAGGGAAGAAAGCCGCACATGGCATGGGCTACCAGTCCAAAGTGGTTGTTCCACACCCCAAACCTCAACCACGTACTTGAAGAGCTTGTCTTCAAGTCGCATCATGGCAAGGTTGCTCAAATAACGCGGTGGAGCCTTGTGGACACGCATAATATGTTGCATTTGATTTAGATTTTAAGTGAATTTCACTCCCTTCTGGAAGATCTAATTACAAATTAGGAAGGTCGTGTTCATGGTAAGCATTGATGTTATGTAAGAAAGAAAGTCATTTCTACCACTAGCGCTGGAAAAAACACATACGACATGTTAGGATAGTTGCTACGTAAGTGACCAAAGGCTACACAAGAAATCATGATATAGGTGTGTATTGCTTTCCCCAACCTGGGCAAGCACACATATTGTTGAATGTGAAAATCAACTCTTATTTCGACAGAGCCTTGGAAAAAACCTCAAGGACATTGAGTTGTCTGTGCATATTTACCGACTGAAGGAGGGTATGATTTGTGTACGTGCCTGTGAGGAGTCCTTCCTTTTGGAGGAGTTTCTTGATCGTGACTACGCTTGAGTGGGCCTGGGTCTGTCCTTATACAGCCACAGTGTAAGAAGGGGGTCTTCCCCCACTCCTTAGGTTGGCATCGTACCTCCACTCTAGGAGGTAGGATGCAAACTCACCAACTACCTTTGCCGCCAACTCACCAATTTCTGACAGTCAGATTGAATTGCTTTTTGTTGCGGCATTTATTGGCTGTTACTTGCAAAAACTGGCCATGTGACTACTTTTAGTGCTTTTAATGTTGTTGACATCCTTGTTTTAATTGGTAGGTTCTTGGGATTTGGTGGTCATCTTGCCCCTCTGGAACAATTAGCTTGATTTTGGATCACAATGATGACGATTATCGCAATTCTAATCACCTTTGCCATTCTTAACATTGTGCTCTTTGTCAAAGTCCACATTTAAGTGGCCCTTCTTGAACGCATTCTCCATAGTGTGGGAGTTTCCAACGTGCACATCAACATATGCACCAGGTACTATTTAGATTCTACACACTTCTCGGTTTCACTTAGTTTAGCATAGATTGCCTTCAGCAAGACAAGTGCCATTAATTTGGCCACCATACTTGTTATTAAGACTCCCAAAACTTTGATTCTACCAAGGGAATGGGGCAAATATGTCACCCCCTTGCCCTTGTTGTTCTTCAATGGACCAGCACTTGTCATGCCGTCAAGAAGTGCAACTAGCATGCACTCTATGCATGAGCATTTCTCGAGTCCTTGATGAGGTATTGCTTATTGGTGATGTTGGTTGAATGATCTATGATGAATGTATAGGATTGAGTTCTATATTTCTAGGCTGCCATGAACGGTACAACCACATGATTAATTTTTCTATATTCCTATTCACCATGGTCCTCACCATACCCTGGTAGAAAAAGGTTTTTTTTATGCCGCCAAGGTTTTCACAAGCATCTAGATTCAAGCTAGGTTCCTAAGTTGTAACAGGCGACGCTTCCCTATCTATTATCCAAGGAAAAAAAAAACAAAAAGAAATGAATCGAAAATATGAATATGGGCCTTGCCTAAAATGTAAGCAGGAGGAATGGGAAAAGCTCTAGTATAGAACATGCATCTACACACACTCCAACCCCACTCCTCTTGTCTTCTCCTTTGTCTTCAGGTGTTCCTTGGCCTCTTCTTGGGTTGTCTTGACGTGCATTGTGTGTCCTTGGATACATCTTCCTTTTGTCCATGGAAATGAGGAGGCCTCCTAAAGTTCCCACATTGTCACCTTCCTTTGTCCTTTCCTCTCAAGCCTTGAGAGTCCCTACTGTTAGGAGAGACACTTCCCCAATCCTTTGTTGAAGGAGGGACGAGGATCTCCTGAGAATATGAGGAAAAATGGTAGTTTGGAATTAGGCACGCCCCACAAATTCTACCAAAAATCCACGTAGTAACCTAGGGAGGAGGAGAAGCTCAGGGAACCGGGAAATATAAAGAGCTTCAAAGGAGCTTTCCCATGGTTAAAACTGTTCATCTTTAAGAAAACATCCCCAGATTTGTTTATAAATCTTCTGTAGTTGCTTGCATCTTCTAATCTAGGAGGGTTAGGAACTCATATGCTATTCATTTTCCAGAATACTTGTACCCTTGGTTGTGAGGGTCATCTTGCTCCAAAAACCACCACAATGTTTTGAGTCTCTAGCTCCTTTAAGGAGGTTATCGCCAGAATTTGCAGAATGGAATGCAAAGCTCTGTGGAGGAGTTTGCGCCACGTAACACTGGGGGCAACTGTTATCAACGACTTGTGTAGGGAGACACAAATATTCTAAGTCTGTAGTGGTCGAATTCGTTTTGTACCTTGCCCCCTTGTTTTGGGTGCCAAATGATAGGGGTATAACCTCAACAAATGGGTTCGCATGAGTCTCGTATGTTTGAAACTTGATTGTTTTCAAAATCAACTTAAATTGTTTTACGCGATGGCACACATGCGAGGTACATCTAACATTTTTTCCATGTTGACCTTTCTTTCTTACATTCCACCCTCACATGCTCTCGCAATCCCTCATGCTCCTTCTCTGTCATTAGGGAGGAGCGCAACTGAGGGGAAGGTCATAAGAAGAGTTATGGTTGATCACCCCAAATTTACACACTTGATGATCAGTGTATCAAGAAGTGTATTTCTGCATACAAGCATTTTTCACAAAACATTCACACAAATACATGCCATCAAAGCCCTGAGGTACATTCCTTGTACATAACAAAAAATATAATGGGCTCTATGTGATATATAGTAGTTTTTACAAGAAGTCCATGTTCACTAGTTTGTTCACTTCCCAATACACTTGTTGATACAAAGTTTTACGGGTGAGGCAATTGGTCATATATGCATAAGCTTTTCACTTGCCATTTAAAACCAAACATCTTTCTTTGTAACAATTATTGAGCAAGCATGAGCATGCCTTTAACGTTAATCAAGTTAAGTGCATGTAAAAATGAATGGAAAAATAATTTTCGAAATTGGATCCGACATGGTAATATATGTTAGGTACGAGTTAAATGATATGTTTACTCATAGTTTTTTCTTGGATTAGTAAACTTGAGTAATAATCCATGGGAGTAGAAATACGTTCTCCAAATTTAATGCAATGTATACGGGGCCAAAAGCTGTGAATTTTTGTTCTATTGGAGTAAAAAAGGTTCTAGCCTCATCCATTTTTAAATCTTAAATCTGAAGAAAAACACGAAATTGATATATTTTAGTGATGAATAGTTTTTTAAAAAATTATGTAATGGACTAAATTTCATTGGTGGGTTGAATGTTATGTTTTATGTCTTGTTTTTTGTACATTCAAGAACAAGCATTTAAGATATGAAGGGGACCATACCCAACAGTTTGGTCAAGGTTACGACACCATGATCACATGGGTCTTATTATTCACATGATAGTATGGGATTTGAATGAATAGTAGAAAGTCTATGTATTTACATGTAATTGGTATTATTCCACGCTATTATTGTCAAGTTATTGTGTGACGTGCATAATGTAGTGAGGCAGTACGGTGTTTCGGCAACTTCCAAGCATGAGAGAAATGTTGATGAGGGTGAGGTGAGCGGGGAGAGAGAGGCGGTGGAGAGTGGAGGAGGCGGGTGGTGTGATGAATCGGGAGTTAGTCGCGGGACTAGCTGTCCCGCTTATCTTGTGAGAGACGGGGAGCTCTCGAGAGCTGTGAGGGGGGGCCGCTCTCGAGATTTGTGAGGGGAGGATCGAAGAGTTGAGGACTTAGAGAGATCGAGGATAGATTGAGAGCGAAATTACGTTCGTTGAATGGAAAAGTGAAGTCGAGAGGCCTGGGTGCGTGACCCCTATCGGGTCGCACCCCAGGTCTCGCGTGGCTCGCCACATCGTGTGGTGAACCACGCGAGACACAGGTGACACAGCTCGGGCGAACGTCGAGTGTGTCCCACGAACTCAGAGTGTAAGTAGACGTACGTCTCGCAAGAAGTACGTGCAGGCAGAAGGCAAGGACTGAACTAGGCTAGCTAACCCAAACGACAGTAAACGTTCGCTACTTTAACACGATAGCGTAAGCGAGGGTGGATGCCCCAAGCAAAAGCTTGAACACCACACCACAAGCGCGCAAGGACCATGAGGAACTAAGAGGAGCACCCAGACATGAGCACCCCATCGGTGGACAGCCAGCCAGAGGCCCTCACCCAGAGGCATCTCCCCAGGAGCAGGCATCCAGCAGCACCCAGCTGAGGGCATCACCCAGGCATACCCCGCTAAGAGCACCCCTTGAGAAGTACTCCTCCAGTGGCACCCCGCCAGTGGTGCCCCTCCAGTAGCGCCCCTCCAGTAGCGCCCCTCCAGTAGCGCCCCTCCACTAGCGCCCCTCCAGTAGTGTCCATCCAGAGGCATCCAGCAAGGAGCGCCCCGCCGGGAGCGAGCACCATCCAGAGGTAGTCCACCAGAAGTGCCCCTCCAGAAGTACCCCGCCCGAGGCGTCCAGCCAAACGGCACCGTCCGACCGGAGGAGCGCGTGCGGAATGGCACACCGCCAGGGACAGGGCCGCGTGGTCAAGGAACTGCACACCAACGCTGAGAGACACACATACACGGTACGGGAGGGGGGAGAACGGGAGGAATGAGGCAGGGAAATAGACGAAGACCGACGGGAGACACAAGGTCGGCGACGAGGGACGGCGAGTACGGAAGATCCTGTAGGGGATGGACACACGGAGTGAAGAAGACCTGTATCGAGTGCATGAATGCGGGTGTGACATGCAAGTGGTCATCGAGCAGAGGACCAAGGGATGCAGGCAGAGAGAACAGGAAAGGAAGGAGGGGCATCAGTCCATCGGGGGAAGGGTACGAAGGCCGACAACAGCAATACTCGCGGCGAAGGCAGGCTGGTGCAGAGCCTTTGTGAGAAAGTCTGCGAGCTGGAACTGAGCAGAGATGAACCGGAGAGAGACATCGCCTGTCTTAACAACGTCGCGCACGTAGTGGTGTTCAGCATTGATGTGTTTGGTGCAGCGATGAAGGGCACCAGCATTCCGGGCAATGGCCAGCCCGCTCTCACTGTCCGTGTGGAGGGACACAACCGGGGTAGGAAGGTGGTGTTCGTCGAGAAGGCAAAGGAGCCACACGGCCTCGGCGGCAGCACCGCCCAAAGCCATGTACTCAGCCTTTCCAGTGCTGCGAGCCACGCATCCTTGTTTCCCACTATGCCATGACACAGCAGCAGAGCCCAAAAGAAAGACGAAGCCACTACGGTTGCGAGCGTTTGAGTCGCGAGCGTAGTCACTGTCAGCGTAACCCTCCAAGAGCGGCACACCGGACCCGGCCTGGAAGACAAGACCAGCCCTGGCAGAGCCGAGGACATAGCGGAGGACGTACGCGGCTGCCTGCAGGTGAGCCGTGCGGGGCTCGCGGGCGTACTGGGCGAGGACATTCACCGCACAAGCGATGTCCAGGCGAGTGGTGCCAGCCAGATAGGTGAGGGCACCAATGATGGACTGGAACGTGACGGCGGACTCCAGCGCACCGGACTCGGTGTCGTGGGCTACACAGAGAGCGAGCTGGGTGCCTGGTGGCATGGGCGAGGAGGTAGCAGAGAGAGGACGGGAGAGGTCAACAACAGAAGAGAAGCGGTCGGCGAGGGTCTGGACATAGCGCTTCTGATGGACCAACAGACAGCCGGGGAGACGCTCAATCTGCATACCCAAGAACATGGTTGCGAGGCCAAGGTCCTTCATGCGATATGCCGAGGAGAGAAGACCCTTGGCCGCAGAGATCGCGGAGGATGAAGGAGAGGTGATGAGAAGGTCGTCGACATACACAAGAATGAAGGCGGGCACGAGTGCCGTGCCCCCGTCGAACAGGGAGGGGTCTGACTGACTGGGGCGGAAACCGCCACGGACAAGGGTGGACGAGAGTTCCTCGTTCCAACAACGAGGAGACTGACGAAGGCCGTAGAGCGCACGGCGGAGACGGCAGACGCGACCGGTGCCATCAGAGAAACCAGGGGGCTGGACCACGTACAACTCCTCCTCCAGATGACCGTGGAGGAAGGTGTTGATCACGTCCATCTGGTGGAGCTCCCACTGAAAGTGAGCTGTGAGGCAGATGACGACACGACTCGTCGTGAAACGACCGACGGGGGCATACGTGTCGGTGAGGTCGACACCGGGGACCTGGGAATAGCCTTTCGCTGTGAGGCGAGCCTTGTACCGATCGAGGGCACCAGAGGCGGTGAACTTCTTGCGCAGGACCCACTTGGCCTTGATCGCTGTGCGACCGGGAGGAAGGTCAACGAGTTTGAGCACACCGTGCTCAGCCAGAGCGGAAAGCTCTGCGACGCAGGCCGCGTGCCAGGCAGCAGCGTCAGGGCGAGCAAGAGCGTCGGCAAGGGTGAGTGGTTCGGACTCATCCAGAGAGGGGAGGGGAGAAGCGGGTGGGGCCGACGTGACCGCAAGGGCACGTGCAGCAGATGCCGGTGCGCTGACGAAACAATGGTCTGTGCACACATCAAGAGCGTGGCAGAACTCACGATGGAAGAAGTGGCGACCATGAGGATGGCCCGGATGGAAGGTGTAGGGTAGGAGAGGGCGGGACGCGGGGGTGGCAACGACAGGGGAGGACCGTGGTGAGGAGGGAAGGGGGAAGGGAGAGTCCTCCAGAGAGAGGGGGAGGGAAGAAGGGAGAGGAGGGGGCAAAGGCGGCGAAGGGGCAGGCGGAGAGGAAGGAGGGGATGGAGGAGCGGCGGAGATAGGATCTGACGTGCAGGTGAGAGCACGAGCGGTGCGAGAGCAATTGTGAGACGAGACGGGAGAGGAGGGGTAAGGAGTGTCCAAGACGGGGCAAGAAAGCGAAGAAACAGAAAGGTGCGGGCCAGGAGAGGGTGCACAGGGAGATGGCAGGGAGGGAGTCGGTAGGACGGGAGGACGAGCCCAGGCAGCATGAGTCCGCATCCATGAGTGCGGCCGAGGGGGAACACCGAGAAGGGGGTCTGGACTCAAGGGAGGAGGGCTGGGGAACACCGCCGAAGGAGGTGGAGAAGGGAGAAGAGTAGGTGACGAGGCGGACCGGGAGGGGAAGGGGAGGGGAGGAAGAGTCTCCCGGGAGAGGACATCGACAAGAGGGAGAACGACGGTGGTGGAAGCGGGTGGTGCAACAGGGGGGGAAGTGGGCGAAGACGGGGGGAACGGCGAAATAACGACAAGGATAGGGTCACCCGCGAGACCGACAGGAGAGGAGGCGCGTGGAAGTACGTCCTCAGGGACGTCCTCCATAGAAAGGAGGATAGGGTCGACGCAGGTAGGAGTGGTGAGAGGACGAGGGGAGCCCAGGGCCTGGGCCGCGGTCAGGGGAGGGGGAACCTGGGGAGGGGAGGAGGGAAAGCCGGGGGGGG
>SZWC01001696.1:0-11252 GCA_023375785.1 Penium margaritaceum | reverse complement strand
AGCTCTCTATTGGCTGAAGTAAGCCCTGCGATGTTGGAACAAAAAGATTTGGTGTATGCTTAAATTGTGAGGGTTCATCCAACGTCTGATTGATCCCCCTCTTTTCTTGTGCTGGGACCAGGATCTTCCTTGCTGGTCTATGTGGATGATTCACTTTCATCATGTCACCTTCCCTCTCTCTCTCTCTCTCTCTCTCTCTCTCTCTTTCTCTTTCTCTTTATCTCTCTATCTATTTCAATCTCTCTCTCTCTCCCTATCTCTCTATCTCTCTCTCTCTCTCTCTCTCTCTCTCTATATATATATATATATATCTCTCTCTCTCCCTCTCTCTCTCTCTCTCTCTACTCTTTCTATAATAATTTCACCCGTTTCCACATCTTTGTCCCTTCTCCCTACCCTTCATATGAAACACAATCTATCTACTTTAGTCCCTTACTCCACTGAAATCTCTAATTTTTTGGAATTAAAATGGAAAGAATTGGTATAATGTTTCTCTAAATAATTACAAATTATGAGAAAATATAAAAGTATAAAATTAATATAAATGTGTTTTCCACGAAGTTTTACTTTCACTTTGATATATGTTAATGTTTTATTTTCACCCATGGATTCATTGTGTAGATTGCAAAGTCTTGAGTACCATTTTACACTCATAACTTACAATCCTTAAGGATGTCTTTATATCAATCAAAATGCTCACATTTGAATTATTTTGTTTAAGAAATTATTTCGATGTGATTGCCAGCTTATGTTTATCATAGTTGGAAATTAAACTATGAAGCACCTATTTCGTTAGAAAAAGACAAAAACTAACATTTCCAAATAACACTCGCTAACAACATACCGTTTAATCGTATATTTATGTCCATTTATCACACAATGTTAATTTTGTGTTTTGGTTTCATTCTTGAAGATATGTTTTTCTTTGAAAGTATTATCAGGTTCAGTAGCTTTAATGATTGACTGAATCTTGGTGTTGTTCTTGTGGATGAATGTTTGCTTTTGTAGATGAAACATTTTTTTAACTTTTTTACAGTACAATTCAGCAAACCAAAGTCTCTGGTCTGGTTATTGCTTTATCTAGCGTCTCCTTTCAAAAATTCCAATTTTTTTAACACTTTCTTGTTCCACTCAACTTCCATCTTAGATCGAAGAAGTGTTTTCTAAAGAAAGTCGGTAATAATGTTTTCTAAAGGAAGACAAGTGGGCAATCGCTATGTGAAAGATACAAATATGAGTTTTATAATATAGACATATCCTATGTGTTGGAAGAAAAATATGTATGCTTCAACCAATGTTTTTAGAGATGATTCATATTCATTCTGTTTAAAGTCAGGGCGAGTTATGAACATCCTTTTAGATAATTTCCTGAATCACTACCCCTTCAAAAGGGGGTCTCTTTTGGACCACCTTGTTAGGAATGAATCAAAACATGAAGAAAGTTACTGAAATCTGGTATGATCATATTTTGAAAGAATGTAAATACAGTTGTCGATGAGTACATGGCCAATAAATCAGCTAAGAAAAATGTTCTTAGAGCGACCAACCAACAATATTGCATACTTCTTTATACAGTACAAGAATACACACCACATAGTAAATGAGAAAACCACGATCTTTTAAATACGTCTTGAATTAAATTAAAATATAGAAAATACTTTTTTCTGACATATATATTTCCTTGAAATGATTCTAGCTTTAACAGAATACAAAAAATAAACAAATTATACCATATCACATAGCTATGTACACTCTTTAGATGTTAATATATTTCATGATACAGAAATATTTAAGCCAAACCATTGGTAGCCCATGATATCCATAGGAACACATAATGTACTGGGAATTATTGAAACTTAAACAATATTGATTTGATTCATCAAATTTTGGACATTATAGAATTTTTCTGGTATCTTCTTTTAGGTTAATACTACATACGTTTTATTGCCATATGCACTACTCAAACCCATGGGACCCTCTTGTGGAGTATACATCAAAGCCCCACAAAACAAAATTATTTAATAGAAGGAATTTACAAATGATGGTTTCAAATCAGCCATGATTCAAGTGCAAATCATTTGCAAATCATGCACATTCTTTGTGTGATTTTATTCAGTTAAATATTGAAAGTAAAATGTAATCTAACCCCATGCACCAAGTTAATTATAGGCATGATAACAGTTCGACCATGTAAAATGCAATGAAAGGCGTGAAAAAAGGCATGACAAAAAAGGCAAGCTGAAATTTTTCTTAGTGTATTTTTTTGGTTAAATTGTACATTTGCCACATTCACTTTCCCCATTTCCTAAGGTCAATTCAAATTTTAATTTAGTCTAACAATGTAACAGACAATGATTCCGTGATTTGACACATGAAACAAAGTAGCACTCCATGTGTGTTGTGCTCATATTTGTTTTTTGTAGCGTGCAAATGTAAATTGTCCATGTAAAATTTCCTCAAAATCTAAAGGAAAAATTGTACAAAAGAGTAATACCATTAAGGGAAAATGCAAGGTGATAAGTGAGAAATAAGTGTAGTAGGTTCACCTAGTATTACAATAAATTTTGAAATATTGTTCTGAACACACACATATGCCACAATTAGTGAGGTCCGTCTTAATGTTATAATGTTTTAGCCATACAGGAAAAATGAAAGATGTTCTTGAACACACAAGTTCATGTGCTAAGTGTGCTCCTAGTATATTTTATTGTGACAAGATCCATGTGCCTCATGTCCTTGGCAAGCAATCTATGGCCCTCCTTAGGAACAACATTGTTTGTTCATATGGGAAAAACATAAATATTTCAATTACACTCAAAATAAGTGTAGGGATGGGTGCAAAACTCCATTTTTAGGTTTAAAATCAAGGCAAACATAAAACATGTTTATGAAATCACCTTGATGAAGAATTTCTCTATTAAAATGTTAACAAATTTGCATTGATAAAAGAGTTGTTTTTAACGTCTGGTTTCACATTTCTGATGCCAACATTTAAACCTGAATTACAAGCTTAAAATACAACTAACATAAAATGTGAGATGTCTATTGGTGAACATGAACACCAACAATGTTTTGTTTTCTTGTGAACGTTTCTATTTTAAAAGCACTAGAACATTTTCATACACCCTTTGATTAAAAAATCGTTCTTGTATATGTTTGTACATGGAGTCAATATTCTTCAAACAAGTGATTGTTTTACAAGATTGAGCACCATCCTTCCACCTAGTCATACACCTAAATACTTACAAATTGATAATTTAACATGTACATACATACACCAATATAAACGTGTGAGGTCGTTAAAAAAATTGAAACTTCTTCAAGAATAATAGGTTTGGCTAAAGTTTATATGATGCATCAAAATTAGTTAAATTTATGTCTCTTGAAATCTATATAATAAGGGAATTTCATTTCATATTCAACTCACTCAATATATATGATCATTCATATTCATATTCATAGAACTCTTAAATTATCACTTCCAAGGCATTGATTGTTAAAATTAGTGAATTGTCATCACTATAGCAATTAGCCACTTTATTCTCAAGCTTTAATCTTCTCTAAATCACCTGGTGGGCCATGAGTGTTACGTTCTCAGTGAGACGTATTTTTTGTGACAATATATTTGTCAGGCTTGTTTTCGTCATTTCCTGAAGCAACGCTGAGATGGCTGCATGTTGTGCCAAGTTCATCCACTACACGATTATTTGTGTGGTGTTTGGCGCAGCACTAGAGTCGCGCTCTATTCCATGTCACGCAAATCGACATGACATGGATGTTTTCCGCTGTCGCAGCGGCCTCAATCATGCGTTCCAATTCCCTATCATGTAAATTACTACAAACACATCCACTTCTTGCATTACTCTGTGTTCAGAACAACTCTGGGTCTGAGGGACTTGAGATAGATAGATAGATAGATGTATGGATAGATTATTATGTTCATCCTTGCTACCCCTCCACGCGGCATGGACTGTGGCATAGTGCCACACATGACAATGAGAGTCTGGGGGGACACACATGCACGACAACCATGAAGAGGGGCATGCATGTATGAGGGTCTTGAGATGCGGCCGGATAAGGGTCCGGCACTCAAGTTCACTTTCCTCTTCATATGAATCATGTTTCTGTCTCCCGCCTTGATGCAGTCTCGCAACTAAGTCCTCATTTTCCTCCTCTCCTCTCTCAAAAATCTCAAGATCCACCCCTTCACAGGACTCCAGTGCAAGAGTTTAGCCTCGTGGCTAGATCCAGGGATTCTCCCCTCATAAACCAAAAACTCTGCATGCTCAGTTTTGACTTTTTGTTGTGCAATTACTTAGGGGCCCTGTTGATGCATTATGGTTCCAGCATCTTGATGAAGATGTTCGCTCTTTTGCAATAACCTTTGCTACCAAATACAACAATGTCAGACATTAACCTGACATGCTTTGCAACACTGGTGTCAGGTAAGTTTCCTCCGCCGGTATTGATTCGCAACTCAAAGACAATTCGTCGACGAGCGTGATGTTGCTGATTTTTACATCGTGCGACTCGGGTTTGCTTTGCGATACTTAAAAATCTTTATATCATGGAAATCCATGTTTCCACCATCTCACTTCATGATGCTGGTTTTTGAGTTATACATTTCGCAAGGGTTCGAGTGATTAAAAGTGAATCGAGATATTCTTAACGGCTGCTAGTGGTTTATGCCTTTTCATTTCACTTAGTAAAACCACTGAAAATTCCTTGGTTCCGCTTTCCAAAATGACCAAGCAACAAGTACAAAAGTCAGAATGCTAGAACATTGCCTTCTTTGCCAATGTTGAGCGATGTACAACATTGCACAATGTCATAAGAACGGTTCCCAAATGTCGTGAAGAGAGATAGTTGTAGGTACTGATTCGTACTTTTGCGTTTTTTATATGCATATAAACATCGCATTACTGTAGCGATCCGCGACTTAAATGCAATGATTACATCGTGGGAGCATCCCAATGCATCAAAACAGTCACTTAGCCTTGAATGGTTCACACACTCCACCCGTTCCATCTGCTCTACCCGCTTTCCCCGCTTTAAAGGCAATATGGCATTATGTCACTTATATAATTTATTTTGACTCAAGCAAGAGTGATTTCAAACACCCATTAATTCAATTAGAATTACTTCGTGGGATTGTGGATATGGGTAGTAATTAGCATGCTTTCTTGATAAGTGCAACTCTCACTAGTTGTTTTTGTCATATGCAACCCTGATGTGTGAGTGGTAGCCGTTTTATACTATTTCTTGTTCTCAAGCTGAAAGTATAGTTAACCACTTAAGTTTTATACACAGTAGAACCTATGTCAGGCAAAAATGAAATAAAACTTTTCTATAGTTAAATTCTTGAATTTATATAGCAAGAAACGTATTAAAAACTTTGTATAAGATGTTGTAGATAATTTTTCATGAGTTTCATCAAGCTAGTGCATTATGGTTTAGATACGTGGTATCGATCTTCTCTTCCATATCTTCATGTAACTTATTTGGGCATTTCTTTTCATATTGTTTCCTATCACAAACAACTTGTACGGTCTGTGAGTAGATATTAATGAGTGATGAGTCACGTGAAATTTATTAGTGTGTTCAAATGGACACATGAAGAAATGTTCCTTTTTACTCTGTTGAAGGTGGTCCACTCTCTGCAAAAATCTCGGCTTAATGGCAAGATTGAAACATAGTGAAAGGTAGGGAAGCATAACTAAATTATAAAGCCATTTTTTAATTGACTTTTGAGTTCAAGACAGATCCATATTTTTACAACCAATCAACATCTCAATCACCCATATTGTTGACATTACACTTAAAATCATATCCTACATCAACCATGGACTTCATGTCATCCCACACTCCATGTTCCTAAAAGCACCTCAATTCAAGCACAGGATTTTACGAGGAAATATTTTTGAGAGACTTACAAGACAAAACACAAATGCAAGACTTAAAACCCTTAGGCTACATTACATTTATTCCTTCACCTTACATTATTTGTTTGGGAGGATTTCAAACCCCCTTGATAGTAGAAGTGCATTGCTCAATTTCATTAGAGGGTGGCACCTATGACCAACATGGAAAATGAACTTTGGCACCATAGGAAATCAACTTTTGTATCCCGCATCTAGTGTTTAAGATCACTACCAATATTCAATGTGGACTGATGAATATTAAGCTTAAATAGATTATGCAAGAGTCTTTGTGATGATTCAGGCTTAGTCTAAAAATTGACCTAACCTTCGTCAAAGTTAATGGACCCCGGCTTATTATCTCCCTTAGAAAAACTATGATGATATTTTGTTGCAAAAGAAATGAATGTATTCTATAAATAAAAAGATTACACAAAAATTACTTTGTCATATATTTTTTACAATCAAAGACACATTTGATATTAAAATTACAACTATAAGCCCTGATACAGTATTACTTTACACTATGACTCTCATGGAGGGCTCAAACGATCACCGATAATAGTGAACGTGTGCGAATGAGGTGAATTGGAGGCTGTATTTGATGGGGAAAATCAAACATTACCCATGTGAATTCCAGTATTACAAGCATCATTGCTACTTGCTGTAGAACCAGAATCATGGAAGTTCGACCTCCATCAAATGTAAAATATTTTCCCCCTCAAATCTCATGCCAATCAAAAAATAATTTCTTCAATATTACAAACCTTTAAAGCCCCCCGATCACCTTCGGTAGCATACAGAGGTGAAGCAAAAATACCACCATACACAAAATGAGAGAAAACAATTTTATTTCTCTTTTTATTTGAACATCAATTATACTTGAGAAGATATTCTACTCTATACACAATGGCAAAAAAAATCCAATTTGGTAGGGGGGAGGTTGGCATCAGACCCACACATCCTCAAAACAAAAGTATGTTAGTGATGTGCATTGGATGTTTTATCTTATTATAAACATAGAAAACACTCTTATGAATTTCTCTAGTCTACCCACCTCTCAAAACCGGGAAAGTATATTAAGAATTTGTATCTAATGGCATATGTGATAACATGAAAATTAAATACACATGTGAAAATCACTACTTTCCAGGTTCAAGCAACATGCATGTTTGATTGTGTGATTTTGACACCCACATTACCATCTATTTTAGGATATATTCCTACAAGTAAACCAAAATATCTCTGAAGGAAAAGAGATATGTTTAAAAATCAAGAACTTGCCATATCTTAGAATTCGATTCATACTTTTGTGATTGGTAGAAGCAATAACCTCTGTTTTAGGTAGATGTGCACAGGCCCTATAAAATGGGTGTAAAAACTCTTCAAGTTCGAATACGAATACGCAAGAACAAAGCGGAAACATCTTGTTGAGGTGAGACATGGAACTTTATATTACCATCAAAATTCGTTTTTGTTCATACCTAATCAAAGAAAGGAAACAATGTATTTACAATTTTGTTTTGTCAACGTTAGACGTCTTTTAATTCTATGTAGTTTAGATTGAGAAAAACATAACACTTCACATATATGGCTATTTTTCTAGTTGACAATTTCTATTTTTATATCAAGATTGAGTATATCTTCTTCAAATCTTGACTTATGGTCTGAATGGTTTTTATTTGATGATACTACATCTTCTAAGAAAAGACTAGAAACTTCTTCTTAATTGTCGTTCAACCTTCCTTTACATTTGGTCACGTAGTTGAAACTAGTAAACCGGTATTTTCAGATAAGAAAACTGACCATGGAAGCATGCCTTATTTTGAATGAATGACATCTTCCTCAACAATAACCAAAATCTTCTCGATCACCCTAAAGACTGTTTAACATTTAACATTTCCACGAATGAATTATTCACCCCATATCAGAAACCCATAAGCTTATAAAAGTGTTTTTCACATGTGTTTTGGTTCTTTTTTACAAAGGATGTGAGCCCTGTTGAATCCATTCATTTGAAGCCATCTAGAAAACTATAATCTATATAATAAAGAGAACAAAACTTGGAAACAAGGAATCATTCCTACAAACACATACCCAACCTCACTAACCCAAATAAATACATAAATATATAATGTGTGTGTGTGTGTTTGTGTGTGTGTGTGTGTGTGTGTGTGATTTCAAGTTAATTATCTAATTAGAGAAATTGAGTGAAATCTGAAAACATTTATATATCTAATTAGTGAAATTTGAAAACATTTATGTACTTTTGTATGTTTTGATAATTTTTTGGGGCTCCATTGTTATAAAAGGAGAAGAAAAGGGTGGAAATAAGATGTGGAGACTATTTCGGTAGTTATTCAAGGATGTTTCAGATTCCTCTACAGATATACACTTGTGTCCGATGATTTTAGTGATGTTTTTGTTCTTGATTAATGGTGGTAGGAAAGAGGAGGGGCTTTGGTGGTTTGCATTTATGTCTTGAATGTAAGTTGAGGGGAAGGACTATGTGTGTGCCTCTTCTAGGGAAGAATATGGGGGTAATTGTGTATGTTGATTTCAATTATTTCACATGGATGGTGGTGGTTGGTGGGGGGTGGGGAGGGTTGGCGTGGGAGGAAGATTGTGCCAGATTTTGTAGTGGGAAGTGTATGCGTGGAGTGTAATAGGAGGTATATGTCCAGATTTTAAGGTTTTTAATACAATTATACACTATTTTATGTTGGTTTTAGTTATGTGTTTAGTGCTTCTTGGTTGGAGGGGAGGGGGATAAAAATTTATTCTGTCAAGTTTAGAACTAGGTTTCTCCATGAGTGAGCTTGATGAGGATAAGCATTTGACACAATTTTTTTTTTATGAAATTCATAGGAGGGAAGTGGGAGGAGAATAAATCATGTAGGAATTGTATGTGGGAATTGTATTCGGGGAAGTGTATTATGAGCTACAGACATTTGTAGTTTTTCCAAGTGTATGAATGTGTATTTTGTATAACATTTATAGAAGGTAGGATGGGTGCATTACAAGTGAAAGTGTAATTGTTTGTAGCATAGTATGAATTTATTTATTCATATGTGCATGATCCTAGAAGGTGCGTGTGTGAATGTTTGTCTTGTGTGAAACTATCCGTAGGTTACATATTTTTGTGCTAAGTTTTATTGATTTTGGTCATTGTGCACTTTTTTATGGGAGGGTCATGCATTAACAATGTATAAGGGGAGTTCATAAGGGATTTTTTGGATGAGTAAGTTTTCTTTAAGGGTCAACATGCATTAGTTTCGAATGTCTGTAGGATTTAATATCAATGGGATTGGTGAGTATGAGTTTAAATTTTATGTGGAGAGTGCATGATGAAATGCCCGCGTGAATGAGTGTCTTAATAGTAAATTATTACACTAAGATATGAAAATTTTCCAAAAAGCTTTAGAAAAAGTATTATTGGTTGTGTAAGGGGGTAGTGTATGCGTGTAGTGAATCTAGAGGTATAATATATGCTGATTTTTGTGCGGTCAACAAACTGAAGTTTTAGACATATGTAAAACATTATTAAAGAAATTATGAGTTTACATGTGTTATAAATAAATCATAAACATAATTTTGACATATAAACAAATGAAAATGCAATGATGGGTCATTAAAAATGTATCAATTTTAGATTTTCCCAGTTGAAATATTTTAAAATTTAAAATGATGAATTTTGGGATTCTTAAATTTTAGCATGAAATGCTTACAAAATGAAGTTGTTTTCTGTCTAGTATGAAATGTTCATGCGAGCCAATGTACACAAGAAATTGAAAAAGTGCATGTGGAGGATGACTCCTTGACATTGAGATGAAAGTGATTATTGACAACCAAGACATGCCAGAAAGAATGGGTAATTAGCCACTTAATGAATGGATTTTTTGCCGACACTTTCCACGTGTTTTGTATCTTATTTCATTGTCGCATGTTGAATGGGGTGAGTGCCATAGAAATAGTACTTTAACATGCAGGTCCTGAATTTTATTTTATTGTGATTTTATGTTCTCTTTTCAACATTTTATGTGTTATGAACTATGTTACATTTGAGTTGAGGCCAACTAGCCTCCTGTTTTTGAGTTGATGCGGCAATATGAAAAGTGAAACGCATCAGGATACTGTACATTATTAGGTTGGTTTCTTCGTCACTGTGGAATGCTTAGAAGGATTGATATTGTACTTTTTTCCACCTTTGAAAGGACAATGTGCTTTTCGTTTTTCTATATTATTCGTTCCGTCTTTCTAGGGGAATCAGGTCCGACATTGCACTGCTCCATCTGCATGTCAATGCTGCGCTGGTGCACAATTGTTGTAATAGATATTTCAGGAGTGTGGTGAGATTGCTCAAAAGGACGTATTCGTTCAGGTCACGTGACAAAATCGCGACCAAGACAAAACCAGGACCGCCTTGCACTGTCAACGATTGATATTGTCAAAGCGTGATTACGCGTCGCAGTTCGGCACTGGTGAGTCGACACGAACGAACCAGTTGCGCTTTGACGTCAGGTTCACGGCCACGGCTGGTGACTGGGAATGCGAGTTCTCCCACCCCCAAGTTAACTCACCCACCGGTAGTTGTGGATGGTTGTGCGAACGGGCACAATCTGGGTGGCCAACAGGTTTGCCGCAACGGTGAAACCGTATCGTGGAACCCCACAACGCGATATGGCTACTTCAGAGCCCCGTATGCATACAGCAAGAACCAATATGCCTTTACGGCAAAAACAAAACTCAATTATAACCAAACGTTAAGGGTAGATTACAAAGAACATGCTACATTACCTTTGAGATCATGAAAGAATATTTCTTTCCTTGTGTTTTAATTTCTGAAAAGGTTAAAATAATATATTCAAAACAAAAAATAGTACATCCATCATTCATTTACCTTAAAAAACCAAAGCATTCACAAATATAATTGCACATTAATATGAATACATAGAAGAAAAATATTAAAAAAAACACGAAAATATTCTAAACTAAAATAAAGCTTTATTAAAAATCAAAACTTCATTGATGCCCAGGTTTCTACATCAATGCTTCTTTCTATATTTATATTGATTTCCATACATCTAAATATAAATCTATATCTATATTTATATCTATATATTTATCCATATAACTATCTATATTTGTAGAAAAAAATTGCATATATATCTATATCTATAACTATATCTATATCTACATCTACATCTATATCTGTATCTATATCTATATCTATATCTCTATCTTTATCTATATCTACATCTATATCTATATCTATATCTATATCTATATCTATATCTATGTCTATATCTATATCTATATCTATATCTATATCTA
>SZWC01001695.1:253262-263327 GCA_023375785.1 Penium margaritaceum | reverse complement strand
GTGTGTGAGTGGTCAGCCTGATTGCTAGGCTGATTTCCTCCCTTGTGTGAGAATATGGACTCTAGTGTGTGAGCCTTAGCCTCCATGACTAAGTGGTGTGGCTTGTGAGAGGGCTGACTTGCCCAAGCTCTAGCTCTATATGTACTCCATCATTTTGAGTGATTGAACAACCATTCTTCAGCACAAGTGATTCCCTTCCAATCACACATGCTCGCTGCTCCAAGGCTCCCTCTCTCCTTCAAGTTCAAGAGACAAGCTTTCCAACAAGTCCAAAATCGTGAAGATCCAACAGTCGGATTAAGAGTCATGCAAAAAACAAGGTCGGCCAGGGCTAAACTCTTCTCTATAAGTAAGACTGTCGCCTTGTGATGGCAATAACTCTCTCGTTTCTTTGTCAAATTTTAAAAAAAGCACATGCGAATTGTATTATTTTTCCTAAGCTTTCCATTGGTGCAAAAATATTTGCAATCCATTGATTCGTTTGGGAGAAACGCCGTTTACAAGCTAGCTGGTCTGAGTTGGAGTAGGAGCAGAAGCATACCCTGTTTTCAAGAGGGTATATCTTTTGAAATCCCCTATTGATGACCCTGTTTTAGGGGTCGATCTGAAAGGTTTTGAGCTGAATTTTCCAGTGGTGGGCTCAATTTTTCCAAATTCAGAGTCTGCTGGCATCTACTGTCCATTTTCTGTGAGACAGATTTATGGCAGAAGCAGTAGCAGAAACAGGGGTAGCGCCGCCATCCAAGGGCAGCGATGAGCATTACCAAGGCTCAAAATGGCAGCAGCTGGCGTTGTGACAGCAGCCCAGCCTTAAGAGAGGCTGGAGGGACGCGCCAACTTCACGTTTTGGAAGACCCGCCTCCTTTTGGAGGAGAGGGGCTTGTGGGAGGTGGTGAGCGGCGACGAGCCGGGTGCAGTCCCACAGGCAAAAGGCATCACCGCAACGTAGGTGGTGGCGAGGAAGACGCCGCAAAAGGGTGCAGCTGATGCGGGTTCTTCTGTAGCTGTACCAGCGACGTATGAGGAGTGGAAGAAGAAGGACAGGCAGGCCTATAGGTTGCTTGTGAATACCATCTCCAACCCCCATCTTCAGTACATGAGTGACAAGGCTACTGCAAAGGAGGGGTAGGACACGTTGTACAAGAAGTATGAGAGCAAGGATCCTGCATTCCTCATACTTTTGAAGGAAAAGATGATGGCGCTGAAAATGCAGGGTGGTGAAGGGATGGAGGCGTATCTAGACAGGGCAAAGGAGCTGGCAAAGCAGTTGAGAGCGGCTGGCAACCCTGTGGAAGAGACGCGCTTCATCCTCCTCTTGCTGAGGGGACTCCTAACCAGCTACGACACGGTGCGAGAGACGTTGGAGTGCCAGCCGACTCTCGACCTCGACTTCATCTGCACGCACTTGGTGCAGGTGGAACTGCGTCGCAATGCAGCAAAGCGCAATGGTGGCAGTAGCAGCAGTGAAGGAGCTTTCATGGCCATGGGCTCACGCAACCAATAGCAGTAGCAGTCCGGACAGCGGAGAGGCAAGAAGAAGGGCAAGTGCCACTATTCCCAGAAACAAGGGCACTACAAGAAAGAGTGCTTCAAGTTCAAGAGGGACCAGAAGGGGCAACAACAGTAGTAGCAAAAGCAGCAATCTCCTCACCAAAAGCAGCAGCATTCACAACAACGCGAGCAGCAGCAAGAGCAGCAGAACTAGACTAGCGTGCGCCATTTTGGCAACATGAACATCGCCAAGGAGGTGCGCGACCGCCTGTTCATGGCGAAGTCTGACATGTTGGAGAAGGAAAACGCGGATCTGGCGTGGTACAAGGACTCGGGATGTACCAAGAGTCTGACGTACCACAAGGAGTGGTTCACGCAGCTGCTCTGCATACCCCCCCTGTCCGATTGCTTTGGGTGATGATCGGGTGGTGTATGCTGAGGGGATTGGGATTGTAGAGATGTGGTTAGAGACCCCGCGTGGCATTGAAGTGGGAGTTTTCCATGGCGTGCTATATGTACCTGATGCTGCTTTCAACCTCCTCTCAGTCTCCTCTCTTACAAACACAGGACTGCGCGTTGTCTTTGATGATGACTATGGCTATATCCTCAACAAGGATACAGGAGAGGAGTTGGCCAGGTAGGTGAAGGAGGGCGACATGTACCGCCTGCTGGGGGCGACCAAGATCCCGCGCGAGCAAAGTCTTGCAGTAGTGGTGGAGGCGACAGATGGCGAGATCTGGCATGCGCGCTACGGCCACATCGGCATGCGCACCTTGCAGCAGCTTCAAACAAAGCAGATGGTGCGAGACCTGCCTACCATCTGTAACTTTGAGCAGCAGTTATGCATCGGCTGTTTGGAGGGGAAGCAGTATCGCGAGGCGTTCTCTGGAGCAAGGGAGCGTGCAAAAGAGGTGTTGGAGCTGGTCCACACGGACTTGTGCAAACCGATGCATAACCAGAGCTTTGGAGGCTCTAGGTATTTTCTCACCTTCATTGATGATTTCAGCCGTTACAGTGCTGTGTACTTCCTTTCCTCCAAGGACCAGTGCTTTGACAAGTTCAAGGAGTTCAAGGCCATGGTGGAGAACCAATCTGGCAAGAAGATCAAGGCGTTGCGCAGCGACCGCGGTGGAGAGTACGTGAGCAAGGAATTCCAAGACTACCTCGCAGCAGCTGGCATCAAGGCGCAATGTACCGCGCCATACTCGCCGCAGCAGAACGGTGTAGCAGAACGCGCCAATCGTACCATTGTGGAGTCGGCGCGCTCCATGCTGCACGCGGCCCGGCTGAGCTACGACTTCTGGGTTGAAGCCGTGAGCACTGCGGTCTACATCAAGAACCGTAGTCCAACCAAGGCCCTGGAGCAGATGACGCCGTACGAGGCGTGGTTCGGTAAGAAGCCGAGCGTGGGTCATCTTCGCGCGTTAGGCAGCTTGGCGCACATGCACGTGCCAAAAGAGAAGCGGCAAAAGTGGGACGCGAAGAGTGCGCAGATGCTGATGATTGGCTACGACGTGGCAAGCAAGGCGTATCGCCTCTACGAGAGGGATACAGGCCACGTCATCATCTCCAGGGATGTCGTCTTCAATGAGAGCAACGTCATCGGCACCAACATCGTGTGTGAAGAGGCAGCAGAACCAGCAGACGAGACGGTTGGAGCAGAAATTCTTCCTGACCCAGTTTCTCCCGATCCTTCCTCTACTGTGACAGTGGGAGAATCACTCTACTCTCCCATGTCTGATGTTGCACATACAGCAGCCTCATTGGTACAAGCAGAGGAGGGAGATGTAGCACCACTAGCAGCAGCAGTTGTGCCAGCAGCACCGCGCCAGCCGCCCGCTAATGCTCCAGCACCAGGTCACAGGTACCCTCTGAGGGTGCGTTACAAGCCTGAGAGCGCGGCCATTTCTGGATGCTGCAGAAACCAAAACAGATGAACGTCGCAATTGCAGCAGATTCAGATGAGCCAACGTCATACAAGGAGGCCATGGCTGCACCGGATGCAGCAGATTGGGCACAAGCCGTGCAGCAGGAGATACAGTCTTTGCTGGACAACGGCACGTGGGAGCTGACTGAGCGTCTACCAGGACCTAAGGTGATCAAGAGCAAGTGGGACTTCAAGAAGAAGCGGGGAGCAGATAGTAACCTGGAAAAGTACAAGGCGAGGCTGGTCGCCAAGGGCTACTCGCAGCAGGAGGGCATCGACTACGCAGAAACTTTTGCCCCTGTTGTAAAGTTGGCCTCTGTGTGCACGCTCCTCTCATATGCAGCAGCTGAGGACTTCGAGGTTCACCACATGGATGTCAAGACGGCATTCTTGAATGGTGACTTGGAGGCGGAGATCTACATGGAGGAGCCGGAGGGGTTCGTCATGGATGGCCAGGAGCACCTGGTCTGCAAGCTGCAGAAGTCACTGTACGGCCTGAAGCAAGCGCCGCGTGCTTGGAACCAGAAGTTGGATGCGGCGTTGCAGTGCATGGGGTTTGAGCACAGCAATTCTGACTACAACGTGTATCGCTGGCAGCATGAGCATGAGATCCTCATCATCATTGTCTATGTGGATGGCATGCTCCTCCTTTCCAAGAGCATGTATGCACTGCAGGAGGTCAAGGAAGCCATGCAGGAGCGGTTCCAGATGTCCGATCTCGGGGTGGCATCATACTTCCTCGATATCCAGATCACGCGTGACCGCAAGTCACGCTCTCTTTCGCTGCAGCAGAGCCGCTATATCAAGGATGTTTTGTAGCGGTTTGGCATGGCAGAGGCAAAACCCATCGGCACGCCGCTGGAGAGGCGAAAGTACCTGGTGAGCTTCAATGGAGAAGCAAATGCAGCTGAGCGGCAGAAGCACCATAGCGACGTCGGCAGTCTCATGTACCTGATGGTGGCAACCAGGCCGGACCTCGCACAGGCTGTGTGCGCTGTGAGCCAGCACATGGCTAATCCCGGACCGGAGCACCAAAAGGCAGTGAAGCGGATCTTCCGCTTCCTTGCTGGAACCATCAACATCGGCATCCCCTACAACGGCAATGACAACAGCATTATCGGCACCACAGACGCAGATTAGGCTTCAAATCCAGAGGACCGCAAGGCCATCTCTGGACATGTGTTCCTCATGAATGATGGAGCCATCAGCTGGTGCAGCAAGCGGCAGGTGGTCGTGGCCACCTCGAGTACAGAAGCTGAGTACGTATCTCTCAGCTTTGGAGCCAAGGAAGCAGTTTGGCTCCAACGTCTCATGGGAGTGATGAGTGGGAGTGCAACAGTTCCAGGTCCTGTGCGCGTCGACAACCAGAGCGCAATCGCACTCGCCAAGAATCCTGGGAACCATGCACGCACCAAGCACATTAACATCGCATATTTTTTCATCAGGCACATGGTGTAGGAGGGTGCTATCAAGCTAGAGTTTACTCCAACCAGCAAGCAGGTCACTGATTTTTGCACCAAGCCAGTGATCCGTGAGAAGCAGCAGTTCTGCATGAAGGCATGTGGACTCAGCCCACTCACTACAGCAAAGTGGGAGATTGTTGGGAAAGGAGCCATCCGGCTCAATTCCAGGTCCACAGGTGCAAGTTCCAGGAAAATACCAGATGCATGCTGCGATCATCAATCTGACTTCACTATTGGAAAGATCAGATGGCAAAATGTCTATGGTCCAAGTTTGAGGCCTATCCAACGGTCGGATTGGGAGATATGAATTCTCGTAGTTTCCGGGGTCATCAACTGTCGATATTCGGGTGACCATGGGTGATGGCTCCATGCCTTAGCATGAGAAAAGAAAAAGGCAAGAGGTCCAGGGTCAAGACCTGATGGCACAAATTTCCAAAAAGGTCCTTGGTCCTAGGATTGCCTTGTCAGAGTGTGCTGACTAGGATTAAGGTACCTCTCCTTACTTTTTAGGTGAGGTGAGATCCTTGTGTGCTAGCCATGGACACATGGCGATTCTCCATGGGTTTGTGGGTTATGTGACCACTAGGAGTGTGCCATGAGAGCATTCTGTAGCTCTCTAGGTCGTGTGTGAGTGTTCAGCCTGATTGCTTGGCTGATTTCTTCCCTTGTGTGAGATTATGGACTCTAGTGTGTGAGCCTTAGCCTCCATGGCTAAGTGGTGTGGCTTGTGAGAGGGCTGACTTACCCAAGCTCTAGCTCTATATGTACTCCATCATTTTGAGTGATTGAATAACCATTCTTCAGTACAAGTAATGCCCTTCCTATCACACATGCTTACTGCTTCAAGGCTCCCTCTCTCCTCAAGATCCAACATCCGGATCAGCTTTGGAGCAAAGGAAGCAGTTTGGCTTCAGCGTCTCATAGCACAAATGAGTGGGAGTGCAGCAGTTTTAGTTCTTGTGCGCATCGACAACCAGAGCACAATCGCACTCGCCAAGAGTCCTAAGTATCATGCACGTACCGAGCACATTTACATCGCATAGCAGTTCATCAGGCACATGGTGCAAGAGGGTGCTATTAAGCTGGAGTTTACTCCAACCAGCAAGCAGGTCGCTGATTTGTGCACCAAGCTAGGAATCCGTAAGAAGCAGCAGTTCTATATAAAGGCATGAGGACTTAGCCCTGATTGTGGCAAAGTAGGAGATTGTTGGGACAGGAGCCATCTGCCACAAGAGCAAGTTCCAGGAAACTACTAGATGCCTCTTTTGATGGCCTATCTGAGTTTAGCATTGGAAATATCATGTGGTAAAATATCTAAGGTCCAAGTTTGAGGCCGATCCAACAGTGAGAGTCGGAGATATGAATTTTTGAAGTTTTTGGGGTCATCGACCACCGATTTTCGGGTGACCTTTTGGGCTCGGATTTGACCCAGTGACCTCTTGTTCTTAAGACTAACTCAAGAACGTCTAGGCCACAAGAAGTTGTCGTAGGTAGTTTTTGCTGGCTATACTATCTAGTTTAGACCAAGAGGACTTGCTCCAAAGGAGCAGTGCATGCCTTGTCTATCTGGACCAAACTTAGGGGACTCACTCAGAGGGAGCAGTGTATGCCTAGTCTGTCCTATGCCTATCCAAAATTTGGCAATGGACAAGGAGCATATCAAGTCAACGGGTTGCACGTACCCTCTTAGGGTGCGCTACAAGCCTGGTGAGCGTAGGCATTTCTGGATATTGTAAAAACCAGACCAGATGAACGTCGCAGTAGTTGTAGACTTTGATGAACCAACATTGTATTAGGAGGCCATGGCTGTACCAGATGTAGCGGATGATGGAACTAGAGGAGAGAGAGAGCCTTTGACTAGGAGACATGTGGAATAGGTAGAGTGTGCTAACTAGGGAAAAGGTATCTCTCTTTAAGGAGAGACACCTTTCTGTTCCAAGGCTCCCTCTCTCCATACATTCCAACATCTGCTGCATCTGGTACAGCCATGGCTTCCTTGTACGACGTCGGCTCATCAAATTCTGCTGCACTTGCGACGTTCATCTGGTCTGGTTTTTGGAGTATCCTCAAATGCGCGCGCTCACCAGGCTTATAGTGCACCCGAAGAGGGCACCTGCCATCTGGTACAGGAGCATTTGCAGGCGGTAGGCCCAGTGCTGCTGGCATAACTACTCCACACAAGTCTGTGCTGACCAGCTCTAGCACCTCCTTTGCATGCTCCCCTGCTCCAGAGAATGCCTCACAATGTTGCTTCCCCTCCAAATAGCTGATGTATAACTAATACTCAATGTTGGAGATGGTCGATAAGTTATCCACCATCTACTTTGTTTGAAGTTGGTGGAAGGCGCGCATGGCAATGTCGACGTAGCGCGCATGCCAGATTTTGCCACTTGTTGCCTGCACCACTGTTGCAAGACTCTACTCCTATGGGATCTTGGTTGCTCCCAACAAGTGGTGCATGTCGCCTTCCTTCACCAACCTGTAAGGGTGCACAACGGATGAGATCTGCGGATCACAGGATGGATCCGGAATCCGAGGTTCGGATCGGTTGATGGATCCGCATTCGCAGATCCGGATGCGGATCCGCGGATCCAGATGCGGAACCGCAGATCCAGTATGATCCGCGGACTGTGTCGGATCTACGTAGTTTGAAACTGGGTGCTTTGCAATGACCACAACTAGATATTCACCACTGTCGTTCTCTTAATATCATCATGTACACAATCAAAGTGCATACTTCACAACACTGGAATGCAACCATGTGGTGAAACACCATGTCGTACAATTAGTGACTCAACTATCTACAACGTGCACCAGTTACCACCTGCCATGGACCACATACAAAGTGGACCAATGAAGGCCACAGGGTGAATGTGTATCTGCTTAACTCACGTATTGCAGCATTCACAAGACACGATGTACGTTTTGCATCACTTACATACTCACCAATCAAGGAATTCACTGATTGCACCATTCACCATTTCCAGTGCACCATTCACCATTTCCATTGCACCATAGACCACTTTCATTGCATCATTAGTATCTTGAGGGAGATTGTGAGGCATAGACAAATTCAAAGAGGAATAGACATCAGATTGTCAAAGGAAAGAGAAGTGACTTGATTAAAAGGATTGGCTCATGTCATCTCTATCATGCCATCATCACAACCTTCTCCTTTCCCTTCACCCTCCACCTCCTCCTTCTCATCCTTATCGTTCACAAAGATATTGAGATACTCTAACTCCTCTGCTACTGCACCGACCAGGTTTTCTTCCTTTGCTTACCTCCTCAATTCCTTGATGCGCTCCTCCTCGTCCCTGAATTCCTTAGCCACCATCCCATATCGACTGACTGGGAAATCCAGGAGGGAGGGCTCGTTGATCAAGGAATTCATAGTAAGCAGATTCTCCACTGTCAGATGGGCCAGCGAGTGCCTGAAGTCGGTTATCACGTGCCTGCTAAGAGAGACAAGATGCTCAGATGATGTGGATGTGCCAGGAACAGCAAACACGTCAGTAGCCGCAAGGGACAGCGTAGGAAGTTTCTTCTCAAGCTTCTTGAAATGTTTCAAAATGTGGCAGCGTGGAGACTTGTTTGGCAGTTTGTTCCACTGATCCACCTCCTCTTCCAGGGAGGATGGTGGAGTAGTAGTTGCAGCAGGAACCTTGGGCATTTCAAACATGTCAGCCATAGGATCTGCAACTGCTACATCCAAAAGCGCGTCGTCCTCTTCACGCTGCCGCTTGAATTGGGGACGCACCTGGCCAAGAGCAGTAGGCACAGCAGGTGACACAGCAGTCATGTTGGATGACAATGCTGCTGCAGGCGTAGAACTCTCTTGTGTGGGCTGGATGCTCTGGGTTCCTGCCACCGCGACTGTTGCATCTGCTGCAGCCCTCTACGCCTCCACCTTCTCGTGGTATGGGTGGAGGAGTTCCATCACCTTCAGTTGGAGCTCTGCTGCACTGCTGATCCCCATCAGCCGATGTGTGCGCTCATGGTACCTTATGCAAATGCGGGGGTCCAGAGCTGTGGCCAGT
Organism: Penium margaritaceum; assembly: GCA_023375785.1. Classification (NCBI taxonomy): domain Eukaryota; kingdom Viridiplantae; phylum Streptophyta; class Zygnematophyceae; order Desmidiales; family Peniaceae; genus Penium; species Penium margaritaceum. The sequence goes on along the minus strand of SZWC01001695.1, from coordinate 254,406 downwards.
ACGTGAGGAACAAACAACAAGCAGACACAATTTTGCAGCTTTGTTTCTGCATCCACGAGGCCGGGGTGGATGTCTTGGAGCAACTACTCCTTTGGGTTCAGCCTCCCTGCTACGCCCCTCCTCTTTGATGGGAAAGGAGCCATCTGGCTCAGTTTCAGGTCCACAGGAGCAAGTTCCATGAAAGTACCGGATGCCTGCTCTGATCGCCGATCCAACTTCACCATTGGAAAGATCAGGTGGCAAGATGTCTACGGTCCAAGTTTGAGGCCGATCCAACGGTCGGAATGGGAGATGATTTTTCGAAGTTTCGGGGGTCATGGACCGTCGATGTCAGGATGGGCATGGGTGATGGCTCCATGCCTTAGCCTGAGAAAAGAAAAAGGCAAGAGGTCCAGGGTCAAGACTTGATAGGAGAAATATCCAAAAAGGTCCTTGGTCTTAGGATTGCCTTGTCAAAGTGTGCTGACTAGGATAAAGGTACCTCTCTTTGCTTTTTAGGTGAGGTGAGATCCTTGTGTGCTAGCCATGGACACATGGCAATTCTCCATGGGTTTGTGGGTTATGTAACCACTAGGAGTGTGCCATGAGAGCATTCTCTAGCTCTCTAGGTCGTGTGTGAGTGGTCAGCCTGATTGCTAGGCTGATTTCCTCCCTTGTGTGAGATTATGGACTCTAGTGTGTGAGCCTTAGCCTCCATGGCTAAGTGGTGTGGCTTGTGAGAGGGCTGACTTGCCCAAGCTCTAGCTCTATATGTACTCCATCATTTTGAGTGATTGAACAACCATTCTTCAGCACAAGTGATGCCCTTCCAATCACACATGCTCGCTGCTCCAAGGCTCCCTCTCTCCTCAAGTTCCAACATTTGGTATCAGAGCCAAGTTCTGCCACTTCCAGCCAGCACAGGCCGTCACTTTGAGAGTGAAGGGTTGGGGTGAAACCTTCACCAGATTTGACGATCAACCACTGGATCTTCAAGTTCAAGAGACAAGCTTTGCAACGAGCTCAAAATCGCGAAGATCCAACGGTCGGATTGAGAGTTATGCTCAAAACGAGGTCGGCCAGGGCTACATTCTTCTCTATGAGTAAGACTGTCGCCTTGTGATGACCATAACTCTCTCATTTCTTTGTCAAATTTAAAAAGTGG
>SZWC01001695.1:241309-253209 GCA_023375785.1 Penium margaritaceum | reverse complement strand
CAGTGGTGGGCTCAGTTTTTCAAAATTCCCAGTCTTCTGGCATCTACAGCCTATTTTCTGTCAGACAGATTTCTGGCAGAAGCAGCAGCAGAAGCAGGGGTAGCGCCGCCATCCAAGGGCAGCGCTGAGCATCATCAAGGCTCAAAATGGCAGCAGCTGGCGTTGTAACAGCAGCCCAGCCTTTGAAGAGGCTGGAGGGACGCGCCAACTTCACGTTTTGGAAGATCCGTACCCGCCTCCTTTTGGAGGACAGGGGTTTGTGGGAGGTGGTGAGCGGCGACGAGCCGGCTCCAGTTCCACAAGTAAAAGGCATCACCGCAGCGCAGGTGATGGCGGGGAAGCTCCGCAAAAGGGTGCAGCTGATGCGGGTTCTTCTGCAGTTGTACCAGTGACGTACGAGGAGTGCAAGAAGAAGGACAGGCAGGCCTAAAGGCTGCTTGTTAACACCATCTCCAACCCGCATCTTCAGGACGTGAGTGACAAGGCTACTGCAAAGGAGGGGTGGGACACGTTGTGGAAGAAGTATGAGAGCAAGGATCCTGCATTCCTCATGCTTTTGGAGGAAAAGATGATGGCGCTGAAAATGCAGGGTGGTGAAGGGATGGAGGCGTATCTGGACAGGGCAAAGGAGCTGGCGAAGCAGCTGAGAGCGGCCGGGAACCCATGTGGAAGAGACGCGCTTCATCCTCCTCTTGCTGAGGGGACTCCCAACCAGCTACGACACGGTACGAGAGACGTTGGAGTGCCAGCCAACTCTCGACCTCGACTTCATCTGCACACACCTGGTGCAGGTGGAATTGCGTCGCAATTCGACAAAGCGCAATGGCGGCAGCAGCAGTGAAGCAGCTTTCATGGCCATGGGCTCACGCAGCAGCAGTCCGGGCAGCAGAGAGGCAAGAAGAAGGGCAAGTGCCACTATTGCCAGAAATAGGGGCACTACAAGAAAGAGTGCTTCAAGTTCAAGAGGGACCAGAAAGAGGAGCAGTAGCAGCAGCAGCAGCAAAAGTAGCAATCTCCACAACAACAGTAGCAACAGTCACAGCAACGCCAGCAGCAGCAGCTGCAGCAGAACTAGACAAGCGTGCGCCATTTTGGCAACATGAACGTCGCCAAGGAGGTGCACGACCGCCTCTTCATGGCGAAGTCTGACATGTCGCAGAAGGAAAAGGAGGATCTGGCGTGGTACAAGGACTCGGGGTGTACCAAGAGTCTGACGCACCACAAGGAGTGGTTCACACAGCTGCTCTCCATTCCTCCTCGGCCGATTGCTTTGGGTGATGATCGGGTGGTGTATACTGAGGAGATTGGGATTGTGGAGATGTGGTTGGAGACCCCACGTGGCATTGAAGTGGGAGTTTTCCATGGCGTGTTGTATGTGCCTGATGCTGCGTTCAACCTTCTCTCAGTGTCCTGTCTCACCAACACAGGACTGCGCGTTGTCTTCGATGATGACGATGGCTACATCCTCAATAAGGAAACAAGAAAGGAGTTGGCCAAGTCGGTGAAGGAGGGCGACATGTACCGCCTGCTGGGAGCGACCAAGATCCCGCGTGAGCAGAGTCTTGCAGTAGTGGTGCAGGCGACAGATGGTGAGATCTGGCATGCGCGCTACGGCCACATCGGCATGCGCGCCTTGCAGCAGCTTCAAGCAAAGTAGATGGTGCGTGACCTGCCTACCATCTCTAACTTTGAGCAGCAGTTATGCATCGGATGTTTGGAGGGGAAGCAACATCGCGAGGCGTTCTCCGGAGCAGGGGAGCGTGCAAAAGAGGTGTTGGAGCTGGTCCACACGGACTTGTCCGGACCGATGCAGACCCAGAGCTTTGGAGGCTCTAGGTATTTTCTCACCTTCATTGATGATTTCAGCCGTTACACTACTGTGTACTTTCTTTCCTCCAAGGACCAGTGCTTTGACAGGTTCAAGGAGTTCAAGGCCATGGTGGAGAACCAATCTGGCAAGAAGATCAAGGCATTGCGCAACGACCGCGGTGGAGAGTACCTGAGCAAGGAATTCCAGGACTACCTCGCAACAGCTGGCATCAAGGCACAACCTACCGCGCCGTACTTGCTGCAGTAGAACGGTGTAGCAGAACGCGCCAACCGTACCATTGTGGAGTCGGCGCGCTCCATGCTGCACGCGGCTCGGCTGACCTATGACTTCTGGGCTGAAGCCGTGAGCACTGCGGTCTACATCAAGAACCGCAGTCCAACTAAGGCGCTGGAGCAGATGACGCTGTACGAGGCGTAGTTCGGCAAGAAGCCAAAAGTAGGTCATCTTCGCGCATTTGGCAGCTTAGCGCACATGCACGTGCCAAAGGAGAAGCGGCAAAAGTGGGATGCGAAGAGTGCACAGATGCTGATGATTGGCTACGACGTGGCAAGCAAGGTGTATTGCCTCTACGAGAGGGATACAGGCCACGTCATCATCTCCCGGGATGTCGTCTTCAACGAGAGCAACGTCATCGACACCAACATCGTGTGTGAAGAGGCAGCAGAACCAGTAGCTGACGAGATAGTGGGAGCAGAAATTCTTCCTGACCCAGTTTCTCCCGATCCTTCCTCCACTGTGATAGTGGGAGAATCACTCTACTCTCCCATGTCTGATGTTGCAGATACAGCAGCTTCATCGGCAGAAGCAGAGGAGGGAGATGTAGCACCACCGGCAGCAGCAGTTGTGCCAGCAGCACCGCGCCAGCCGCCCGCTAACGCTCCAGCACCAGGTCGGAGGTACCCTCTCAGGGTGCGTTACAAGCCTGGTGAGGGCGGCCATTTTTGGATGCTGCAGAAACCAGAACAGATGAACGTTGCAGTTGTAGCAGATTCAGATGAGCCAACGTCATACAAGGAGGCCATGGCTGCACCAGATGCAGCAGATTGGGCGCAAGCCGTGCAGCAAGAGATACAGTCGCAACTGGAGAACGGCACGTGGGAGCTGACTGAGCGTCCACCTGGACGTAAAGTGATCAAGTGCAAGTGGGTCTTCAAGAAGAAGCGGGGAGCGGATGGTAACCTGGAAAAGTACAAGGCGAGGCTGGTCGCCAAGGGCTACTCGCAGCAGGAGGGCATCGACTACACAGAAACTTTTGCCCCCGTTGCAAAGTTTGCCTCTGTGCGCACGCTCCTCTCTTATGCAGCAGCTCAGGACTTCGAGGTTCACCACATGGATGTCAAGACGGCATTCTTGAATGGTGACTTGGAGGAGGAGATCTACATGGAGCAGCCGGAGGGGTTCGTCATGGATGGCCAGGAGCACCTGGTCTGCAAGCTGCAGAAGTCGCTGTACGGCCTCAAGCAAGCGTCGCGTGCTTGGAACCAGAAGTTGGATGCGGCGTTGCAGTGCATGGGGTTTGAGCACAGCGAGTGTGACTACAGCGTGTATCGCTGGCAGCATGAGCATGAGATCCTCATCATCATTGTCTATGTGGATGACATGCTCCTCCTTTCCAACAGCATGTCTGCACTGCAGGAGTTCAAGGAAGCCATGCAGGAGCGCTTCCAGATGTCTGATCTCGGGGAGGCATCATATTTCCTCGGAAGCCAGATCATGCGTGACCGCAAGTCACGCTCTCTCTCGCTGCAGCAGAGCCGCTACATCAAGGATGTTTTGCACCGGTTCGGCATGGCAGAGGCAAAACCCATCGGCACGCCGCTGGAGACGCGGTAGTACCTCGTGAGCTTCAATGGAGAAGCAAATGCAGTTGAGCGGCAGAAGTACCAGAGCGCCGTCGGCAGTCTCATGTACCTGATGGTGGCAACCAGGCCGGACCTCGCACAAGCTGTGAGCGCTGTGAGCCAGCACATGGCTAATCCCGGACCGGAGCACCGGAAGGCAGTGAAGCGGATCTTCCGCTACCTTGCTGGAACCATCAACATCGGCATCACCTACAACGGCAATGACATCAGCATCATCGGCTACACAGACACAGATTGGGCTTCAAACCCTGAGGACCGCAAGTCCATCTCTGGACATGTGTTCCTCATGAATGGTGGAGCCATCAGCTGGTGCAGCAAGCGGCAGGTGGTCGTGGCCACCTCGAGTACAGAAGCTGAGTACGTATCTCTCAGCTTTGGAACCAAGGAAGCAGTTTGGCTTCAACGTCTCATGGCAGAGATGAGTGGGAGTGCAGCAGTTCCAGTTCCTGTGCGCGTCGACAACCAGAGCGCAATCGCACTCGCCAAGAATCCTGAGCACCATGCACGCACCAAGCACATTGATATCGCATATCATTTTATCAGGCACATGGTGGAGGAGGGTGCTATCAAGCTGGAATTTACTCCAACCAGCAAGCAGGTTGCTGATTTCTGTACCAAGCCAGTATCCCGTGACAAGCAGCAGTTCTGCATGAAGGCATGTGGACTCAGTCCACTCTGACTGCGGCAAAGTGGGAGATTGTTGGGAAAGGAGCCATCTGACTCAGTTTCAGGTCCACAGGAGCAAGTTCCATGAAAGTACCGAATGCCTGCTCTGATCGCCAATCCGACTTCTTTATTGGAAAGATCAGGTGGCAAAATGTCTACGGTCAAAGTTTGAGGCCGATCCAACGGTCGGATTAGGAGATTTTCGAAGTTTCGGGGGTCATGGACCGTCGATGTCTGGGTGGGCATGGGTGATGGCTCCATGCCTTAGCCTGAGAAAAGAAAAAGGCAAGAGGTCCAGGGTCAAGACCTGATGGGAGAAACATCCAAAAAGGTCCTTGATCTTAGGAATGCCTTGTCAAAGTGTGCTGACTAGGATAAAGGTACCTCTCCTTACATTTTAGGTGAGGTGAGATCCTTGTGTGCTAGCCATGGACACATGGCAATTCTCCATGGATTTGTGGGTTATGTAACCACTAGGAGTGTGCCATGAGAGCATTCTCTAGCTCTCTAGGTCGTGTGTGAGTGGTCAGCCTGATTGCTAGGCTAATTTCCTCCCTTGTGTGAGATTATGGACTCTAGTGTGTGAGCCTTAGCCTCCATGGCTAAGTGGTGTGGCTTGTGAGAGGGCTGACTTGCCCAAGCTCTAGCTCTATATGTACTCCATCATTTTGAGAGATTGAACAACCATTCTTCAGCACAAGTGATGCCCTTCCAATTACACATGCTCGCTGCTCCAAGGCTCCCTCTCTCCAGAAGATCCAACACTCTTTGACGTCTCCATTGCTGCAAGTACTTTCACCTGCCACCCATTTAGCTTCTCCAACATGCTCTTGAAAAATGGGATCACAAGATTCAGAGTGGGATACTTGCTCCCACTGACATGATCCATGTAAGCCTTGAATGGCTTCAGGATGAGGGTCAGCAGAGCGATGAGGTTTCACTCATTAGTTGTTGGCTTTAGCACCTCGCCATCCATCTCATAGCCATCAAGCTAAGCAGGCAGCACACTCTTAAAATGTAGCACCCTGGACATCATGTCAAGTGTATTATTCTGACGTGTCTCTGTATCAAGGTGCAGCATCTAAAAAGACACACCAGTAGCTCTTGCAACATTCATTACACTTTGCTCACGGGGGGTGGAGCGCGTGGCAAACGTTACAATGGCTCTGGCCTTGGCAATGATGACAGTGACGGCTAGAATTTTGAACAAATAATGCACGCCAAGGTTCATAATATGCCCCAGATGGCAGATGTGCCCTGCCTTCTCCATGGAACAGTCAGAATGTATGATGTGGTTGTCAATCATACTGTCGTTTGTGCTTTCATTGTGAACAGTGAAGCAGAAAACTTTGTCCCTCACACCCTAGGATTTCAGAGGTTAGAAGAAGACTTCAAAAGTTTTCACAGCAGTGGGACTCACGGGAACTGCGGGAAAAGAAAGCACAATTGTTTTGATCCACCAGTTCTACATCCACTGCGCTATTTCCCCCCAAAAACTTCATCCGGTTCTCCCGTTTCCACCCGACAGTTGTGAAGCTGATGGCTGACGTTACTCTGACAATAGCTTCTTGATGCATGCGCCGAACACGGCGGCGGTGACAACAATCTGCCGCAAAATGGTCATGCAACCCGGTAGTGTTAATGCTGGGTTGGCGTGCCAGAACGGTTGCTATTGCCACATTGACTCCATTGCCACAAAACTGGCGTTCTTGTCAATCACGTGATTCCAGACGCACGTCTCAAACTACCGCATGTCAAAAGTGGTACCCACTGCTGCAACACCACGGGCAATCACTGTCTTCTCAAGGTTGATCTCTTCTACTTCGACGGTGGCATTCACAGCTGCTGCTGTTGCTTTTTTTAGGTCCTAAAGTGCCAGTAGCTCCTTCAACTTCTTCCAAATCTTGTTCTCCTTGATGCCAAGATGCTTCCACATGTTGGAACTGCACCCTTGCTTACAGGAAAACGTCTTGGGGTAGGAATTGCACTTTGCCTGAGGGTCATCGGGTGGACTATCAGCCAGCTTCGTGAACTCTTTCCAGATGACTGACAAGTCGTTGTCGCGCTTACGCTTGTGACCTGCCTCGGCCTCCTCGACCTCATCATTGTCTCCGTCGTCGCCGTCTTTGTCTTCGGCCGGACGGCTTGGCGTAGCGGAGCACGCCTAGGCCATGGCAGAGTGGTGTGCTCGAACGGGCGGGTACTGGTGTGCACGAGTGAAAGTGGCTAAGGCCGATTCCTAACGTGTAGGAGCTTGATGGGGCTAGAGTGGCTCCAGTACTGTAACGGAACTGAGTGGGACTAACCACGTCTTGGCCAAGCTAAATGGTATAATGTTGCATTTTGACAGTTAAAACCTTACAAACGTTTCAATGGGTTGCCTACCAGAATGCCCTAAAGGATACGATCCATACACATGTCTATTATTTATCATCGATATCCCAAATTGAACATGGCGTTGTCAATTACAGATGATCTATGGAAAAGCAAATATCTTCATAGTACATCCAACGAACCTTGACCGCAACAGATCTAACCGAGGTTTTCACATGCAACGGAACGATGAGCTGCGCATCTACGCTGCATCTGCACTGCATATGCATGACGCATGTGAAAGATGATGCTATGGACAGGTCCAGCTCATATGCTTGACACAGATGAAAGCTGATGAGGTGGACAATTACACCTTAGATGCATTAATTCCCAACAATGAGTTGTGCATGTTGTTGGGAAAGGAGCCATCTGGCTCAGTTTCAGGTCCACAGGAGCAAGTTCCAGGAAAGTACCAGATGCCTGCTCTGATCGCCGATCCGACTTCACCATTGGAAAGATCAGGTGGCAAAATGTCTACGGTCCAAGTTTGAGGCCGATCCAACGGTCGGATTGGGAGATATGAATTTTCAAAGTTTCGGGGGTCATGGACCGTCGATGTCTGGGTGGGCATGGGTGATGGCTCGATGCCTTAGCCTGAGAAAAGAAAAAGGCAAGAGGTCCAGGGTCAAGACCTGATGGGCGAAATATCCAAAAAGGTCCTTGGTCTTAGGATTGCCTTGTCAGAGTGTGCTGACTAGGATAAAGGTACCGCTCCTTACTTTTTCGGTGAGGTGAGATCCTTGTGTGCGAGCCATGGACACATGGCAATTCTCCATGGATTTGTGGGTTATGTAACCACTAGGAGTGTGCCATGAGAGCATTCTCTAGCTCTCTAGGTCGTGTGTGAGTGGTCAGCCTGATTGCTAGGCTGATTTCCTCCCTTGTGTGAGATTATGGACTCTAGTGTGTGAGCCTTAGCCTCCATGGCTAAGTGGTGTGGCTTGTGAGAGGGCTGACTTGCCCAAGCTCTAGCTCTATATGTACTCCATCATTTTGAGAGATTGAACAACCATTCTTCAGCACAAGTGATGCCCTTCCAATCACACATGCTCGCTGCTCCAAGGCTCCCTCTCTCCTCAAGTTCCAACATTTGGTATCAGAGCCAGGTTCTGCCACTTCGAGCCAGCACAGGCCGTCACTTTGAGAGTGACGGGTTGGGGTGAAACCTTCACCAAATTTGACGATTGACCACTAGATCTTCAAGTTCAAGAGACAAGCTTTCCAACGAGCCCAAGACTGCGAAGATCCAACGGTCGGATTGAGAGTTATGCTCAAAACGAGGTCGGCCAGGGCTACACTCTTCTCTATGAGTAAGACTGTCGCCTTGTGATGACCATAACTCTCTCATTTCTTTGTCAAATTTAAAAAGTGGCACATGCGAATTGTAGTATTTTTCCTAAGCTTTCCATTGGTGCAAAAATATTTGCATTCTATCGATTTGTTTGGGAGAAACGCCGTTTACAAACTGGCTGGTCTGAGTTGGAGTAGGAGCAGAAGCATACCCTGTTTTCAAGAGGGCATATCTTTCAAAATCCCCTGTTGATGACCCTGTTTTATGGGTCGATCTGAAAGGTTTGAGCTGAATTTTCCAGTGGTGGGCTCAGTTTTTCAAAATTCCTAGTCTGCTGGCATCTACAGTCCATTTTCTGTCAGACAGATTTCTGGCAGAAGCAGCAGCAGAAGCAGGGGTAGCGCCGCCATCCAAGGGCAGCGCTGAGCATCACCAAGGCTCAAAATGGCAGCAGCTGGCGTTGTGACAGCAGCCCAGCCTTTGGAGAGGCTGGAGGGACACGCCAACTTCACGTTTTGGAAGATCCGTACCCGCCTCCTTTTGGAGGAGAGGGGCTTGTGGGAGGTGGTGAGCGGCGACGAGCCGGCTCCAGTTCCACAGGCAAAAGGCATCACCGCAGCGTAGGTGGTGGCGGGGAAGACGCCGCAAAAGGGTGCAGCTGATGCGGGTTCTTCTGTAGCTGTACCAGCGACGTACGAGGAGTGGAAGAAGAAGGACAGGCAGGCCTACAGGTTGCTTGTTAACACCATCTCCAACCCGCATCTTCAGTACGTGAGTGACAAGGCTACTGCAAAGGAGGGGTGGGACACGTTGTGCAACAAGTATGAGAGCAAAGATCCTGCATTCCTCATGCTTTTGGAGGAAAAGATGATGGCGCTGAAAATGCAGGGTGGTGAAGGGATGGAGGCGTATCTGGACAGGGCAAAGGAGCTGGCGAAGCAGCTGAGAGCGGCCGGCAACCCTGTGGAAGAGACGCGCTTCATCCTCCTCTTGCTGAGGGGACTCCCAACCAGCTACGACACGGTGCGAGAGACGTTGGAGTGCCAGCCGACTCTCGACCTCGACTTCATCTGCACGCACTTGGTGCAGGTGGAACTCCGTCGCAATGCATCAAAACGCAATGGCGGCTGCAGCAGCAGTGAAGCAGCTTTCATGGCCATGGGCTCACGCAACCAGCAGCAGCAGCAGTCCGGGCAGTAGAGAGGCAAGAAGAAGGGCAAGTGCCACTATTGCCAGAATGAGGGGCACTACAAGAAAGAGTGCTTCAAGTTCAAGAGGGACCAGAAAGAGCAGCAGCAGCAGCAGCAGCAGCAAAAGCAGCAATCTCTACAGCAACAGCAGCAGCAGTCACAGCAACGCGAGCAGCAGCAGCAGCAGCAGAACCAGACTAGCGTGCGCCATTTTGGCAACATGAACGTCGCCAAGGAGGTGCGCGACCGCCTCTTCATGGCGAAGTCTGACATGTCGCAGAAGGAAAAGGCGGATCTGGCGTGATACAAGGACTCAGGGTGTACCAAGAGTCTGACGCACCACAAGGAGCGGTTCACACAGCTGCTCTCCATTCATCCTCGGCCGATTGCTTTAGGTGATGATCGGGTGGTGTATGCTGAGGGGATTGGGATTGTGGAGATGTGGTTGGAGACCCCGCGTGGCATTGAAGTGGGAGTTTTCCATGGCGTGCTGTATGTGCCTGATGCTGCGTTCAACCTTCTCTCAGTGTCCTCTCTCACAAACACAGGACTGCGCGTTGTCTTCGATGATGACTATGGCTACATCCTCAACAAGGAAACAGGAGAGGAGTTGGCCAAGTCGGTGAAGGAGGGCGACATGTACCGCCTGCTGGGAGCGACCAAGATCCCGCGTGAACAGAGTCTTGCAGTAGTGGTGCAGGCGACAGATGGCGAGATCTGGCATGCGCGCTATGGGCACATTGGCATGCGCGCCTTGCAGCAGCTTCAAGCAAAGCAGATGGTGCGTGACCTGCCAACCATATCTAACTTTGAGCAGCAGTTGTGCATCGGCTGTTTGGAGGGGAAGCAGCACCGCGAGGCGTTCTCTGGAGCAGGGGAGCGTACAAAAGAGGTGTTGGAGCTGGTTCACACGGACTTGTGCGGACCAATGCAGACCCAGAGCTTTGGAGGCTCTAGGTATTTTCTTACCTTCATTGATGATTTCAGCCGTTACACTGCTGTATATTTCCTTTCCTCCAAGGACCAGTGCTTTGACAGGTTCAAGGAGTTCAAGGCCATGGTGGAGAACCAGACTGGCAAGAAGATCAAGGCGCTGCGCAGCGATCGCGGTGGAGAATATCTAAGCAAGGAATTCCAAGACTACCTCGCAGCAGCTGGCATCAAGGCGCAGCGTACCGCGCCGTACTCGCCGCAGCAGAACGGTGTAGCAGAACGCGCCAACCGTACCATTGTGGAGTCGGCGCGCTCCATACTGCTCGCGGCTCGGCTGACCTACGACTTCTGGGCTGAAGCCGTGGGCACTGCAGTTTGCATCAAGAACCGCAGTCCAACCAAGGCCCTGGAGCAGATGACGCCGTACGAGGCGTGGTTCGGCAAGAAGCCGAGCGTGGGTCATCTTCGCGCGTTTGGCAGCTTGGCGCACATGCACGTGCCAAAGGAGAAGCGGCAAAAGTGGGACGCGAAGAGTGCACAGATGCTGATGATTGGCTACGACGTGGCAAGCAAGGCGTATCGCCTCTACGAGAGGGATACAGGCCACGTCATCATCTCCAGGGATGTCGTCTTCAATGAGAGCAACGTCATCGGCACCAACATCGTGTGTGAAGAGGCAGCAGAACCAGCAGCTGACGAGATGGTTGGAACAGAAATTCTTCCTGACCCAGTTTCTCCCGATCCTTCCTCTACTGTGACAGTGGGAGAATCACTCTACTCTCCCATGTCTGATGTTGCAGACACAGCAGCCTCATCGGCAGAAGCAGAGGAGGGAGATGTAGCACCACCAGCAGCAGCAGTTGTGCCAGCAGCACCGCGCCAGCCACCCGCTAACGCTCCAGCACCAGGTCGCAGGTACCCCCTTAGGGTGCGTTACAAGCCTAGTGAGCGCGGCCATTTCTGGATGCTGCAGAAACCAGAACAGATGAACGTTGCAGTTGCAGCAGATTCAGATGAGCCAACGTCATACAAGGAGGCCATGGCTGCACCGGATGCAGCAGATTGGGCGCAAGCCGTGCAGCAGGAGATACAGTCGCAGCTCGAGAACGGCACTTGGGAGCTGACTGAACGTCTACCAGGACGTAAGGTGATCAAGTGCAAGTGGGTGTTTAAGAAGAAGCGAGGAGCAGATGGTAACCTGGAAAAATACAAGGCGGACTGGTCGCCAAGGGCTACTCGCAGCAGGAGGGCATCGACTACACAGAAACTTTTGCCCCCGTCGCAAAGTTTGCATCTGTGCGCACGCTCCTCTCTTATGCAGCAGCTGAGGACTTCGAGGTTCACCACATGGATGTCAAGACGGCATTCTTGAATGGTGACTTGGAGGAAGAGATCTACATGGAGCAGCCNCTGAGAGCGGCCGGCAACCCTGTGGAAGAGACGCGCTTCATCCTCCTCTTGCTGAGGGGACTCCCAACCAGCTACGACACGGTGCGAGAGACGTTGGAGTGCCAGCCGACTCTCGACCTCGACTTCATCTGCACGCACTTGGTGCAGGTGGAACTCCGTCGCAATGCATCAAAACGCAATGGCGGCTGCAGCAGCAGTGAAGCAGCTTTCATGGCCATGGGCTCACGCAACCAGCAGCAGCAGCAGTCCGGGCAGTAGAGAGGCAAGAAGAAGGGCAAGTGCCACTATTGCCAGAAAGAGGGGCACTACAAGAAAGAGTGCTTCAAGTTCAAGAGGGACCAGAA
>SZWC01001695.1:221697-240562 GCA_023375785.1 Penium margaritaceum | reverse complement strand
CTCAGTTTCAGGTCCACAGGAGCAAGTTCCAGGAAAGTACCAGATGCCTGCTCTGATCGCCGATCCGACTTCACCATTGGAAAGATCAGGTGGCAAAATGTCTACGGTCCAAGTTTGAGGCCGATCCAACGGTCGGATTGGGAGATATGAATTTTCAAAGTTTCGGGGGTCATGGATCGTCGATGTCTGGGTGGGCATGGGTGATGGCTCGATGCCTTAGCCTGAGAAAAGAAAAAGGCAAGAGGTCCAGGGTCAAGACCTGATGGGAGAAATATCCAAAAAGGTCCTTGGTCTTAGGATTGCCTTGTCAGAGTGTGCTGACTAGGATAAAGGTACCTCTCCTTACTTTTTGGGTGAGGTGAGATCCTTGTGTGCTNGGGTTATGTGACCACTAGGAGTGTGCCATGAGAGCATTCTCTAGCTCTCTAGGTCGTGTGTGAGTGGTCAGCCTGATTGCTAGGCTGATTTCCTCCCTTGTGTGAGATTATGGACTCTAGTGTGTGAGCCTTAGCCTCCATGGCTAAGTGGTGTGGCTTGTGAGAGGGCTGACTTGCCCAAGCTCTAGCTCTATATGTACTCCACCATTTTGAGTGATTGAACAACCATTCTTCAGCACAAGTGATGCCCTTCCAATCACACATGCTCGCTGCTCCAAGGCTCCCTCTCTCCTCAAGTTCCAACACATGTCATCGGGTGAGGTGGCGAACATCATGTAATCAACTATGTCTTGCTGGCTCCTGAAGTGGCTGTCAGTACATTTAATCCAGTCATACGAGAGGTGGTGGAGGTTTTGAACTTTGACTTTCGAGGTCATCTGGTCTTGAACTCGACCCTGGGACCGTTTTTGACCCCTACCCCCTCGCAGATCCGCGGTTCATCACATCAGATCTGAGGCTGGATCCGTATCCACAGATCGATCCGAGATCCGAGATCCTCGGGCTGGATCCGCGGATCCGTGGAGTCTGTGTGCACCCTTACCAACCTGGCTAACTCCTCTCTTGTTTCCTTGTTGAGGATGTAGACGTAGTCGTCGTCAAAGACGACTCGTAGTCTTGTGTTGGTGACGGAGAACACCGAGAGAAGGTTGAACGCAGCATCAGGTATATAGATCACACCATGGAACACTCCCACTTCAGTGCCACACGGGGTCTCTAACCACATCTCCACAATCCCAATCCCCTCAGCATAGAAATCTCAATCATCATCCAAAGCAATAGGTTAGGAGGGGATGGAGAGTAGCTACGTAAACCACTCCTTGAAGTGCGTCAAACTCCCGGTACATCTTGAGTCCTTGTACGCCAGATCCGCCTTCTCCTTCTGCAACATGTCACATTTTTGCATGAAGAGGCGGTCGCGCACCTCCTTGGCCACGTACATGTTGCCAAAATGGCGCACGTCGGTCTGATTCTGCAGTTATTGATATTACTGCTACTGCTAACGCTACTTTGAATGCTTTTGCTGCTATTGTGGAGATTGTTCCTTTTGCTGCTGCTACTGCTCCTTATCCCTCTTAAACTTGAAGCACCATTTTTTGTAGTGCTCCATTTTCTGGCAATAGTGGCACTTGCCTTTCTTCTTGCCTCTCTGCTCCCCAGACTACTGTTGCTTCTGGTTGGGTGAGCCCATGGGCATAAAAGTAGTTTCAATGCTGCTGCTGCCATTGCACTTTACTGCATTGCAACGTAGTTCTACCTACACCAGGTACGTGCAAATGATTTCCAAGTTGAGAGTCGGCTGGCACTCCAGCATCTCACGCACTTTGTCATAGCTCGTTGGGAGTCCCGTGAGCAAGAGGAGGATGAAGCGCATCTCTTCGACAGGATTGTCGGCTACTTTCAGCTGCTTTGCTGGCTCCTTTGCCCTGTCAAAGAATGCCTCCATCCCTTTGCCACCCTGAATTTTCAATGCCATTATCTTCTCCTCCAAAAGCATGAGGAATGCAGGATCCTTCCTCTCATACTTCGTGCACAACGTGTCCCACCCTCTTTTGCAGTAGCAATGTCACTCACGTACTGAAAATGCGGTATTGGAGATGGTGTTGACAAGTAGTGTGTAGTCCTGCCTGCTCTTCTTACACTCCTCATATGCTGCTGTTGCAATTGTAGATGAACTTGCACATGGTGCACCTTTCTACGACGTGTTTCCCGCCACCACCTGTGCCTGGTGGTGCCTTTTGCCTATCGAGGTGGAGCAGGCTCGTCGCCGCTCACCACCTTCCACAAGCCCCTGTCCTCTAAAAGGAAGCGGGTACACATCTTCCAAAACGTGAAGTTGGCGTGCCCTTCCAACCTCTCCAAGGGCTGGGCTGCTTTGACCACGCTTGTTGCTGCCATTTTGAGCTTTGGTGATGCTCAAGGCGGCGCTACCCTTACTTCTATCAGTGCTTCTGCCAGAAATCAGCTTGACCGAAATGGATTCTTTAGGCTAGCAAACTGCAAGTTTAAAGAACCTGACCTCACAACTGGAAAACCTTTCAGATTGATCCATAAAAGAGGGTTATCAACAGGGGATTCTCAAAGATATGCCTTTTTTAAAATAGGGTATGCTGCTGCTCCTACCGCAGTTCACATCAGCCAGCTTGTAAACGGAGTGATTCCAAAATGTACCAATGGAAAGTTTAGGCAAAATGCTTCAATTTGCATGTACTTCTTTTAAAATTTGATAAAAACATGGGAGAGTTATGATCATCACAAGGCAAATAGTCATACTTAGAAAGAAGAGCCCTGGCCAACCTCGATTTCAACATAACTCTCAATTTGTCTCCTGAATCTTTACGATCATGGGCTATTCAAAAATCCTGTATTTTGAGCTTGAAGTTCCTTTGGTTGTTTGTCAATTTAGTAGAGGAATCACCCTAACCCGTCACTCTCAAAGTCATGGTTTGAACTTGCTGAAAATGGAAGAACTTGGCTTTGACACTTGTGGAACTAGAAGAGAGAGGGAACCTTGGAGCACCAAACACGTGGGACTGAAATGGCATCACTTGTCCTGAAGAATGGTTATTGAATCACTCAAAATGATGGACTACATATACAGTTAGAGCTTGGATAAGTCAGCCCTGTCCTCAGCTGCATTGTGATATTATTCGACCTGCACCAGGTGTATGTACATGAAGTCGAGGCCGAGAGTTGGCTGGTACTCTAGCATGTCTGGCAGTCCCCTCAGCAAGAGAAGGATGAAGGGCTTCTTTTCCACAGGGTTGCCGGCCGCTTTCAGCTTTATCGCCACATCCTTTGTCCTGTCTAGGAATGCCTCGGTTTTTTTATCACCCTGCATTTTTAGCGCCATCTATTGGAACTGGAGGAGAGAGGCAGTCTTAGAGAAACAAGCATGTGGGATTGAAAGGGCATCACATGTGCTGAAGAATGGTTGTTAAGTCATTCAAAATGATGGAGTACGTATAGAACTAGAGCTTGGGCAAGTCAGCCCTCTCACAAGCCACACCACTAAGCCATGGACGCTAAGGTTCACACACTTGAGTCAATAATCTCACACAAGAGAGGAGATGAGCCTAACAATCAGGTTGTCCACTTATGCACAATCTAGAGAGTTAGAATATGCTCTCATGGCATACTCCTAGTGGTCACAAAAGCCAAAATCCCATGGAAAATCGCCATGTGTCCATGGCTAGCACACAAAGATCTCAGCTCCCCTAAACAATAAAAAGAGATACCTTTTTCCTAGTTAGCACACTCTGACAAGGCAACCCAAGAATCTAGGACCCTTTGGGATATTTCTTCCATCAGGTCTTGACCCAGGACCTCTTGCCTTTTTCTTTTCTCAGGCTAAGGCATGGAGCCATCACCCATGATCACCTAGGCATCGGCGATCCATGACCATGGAAAGTCCCAAACATCATATCACCCGATCGGACCATTCGATTGGCCTAAAACTTAGACCGTAGACGATTTTGCACCGAAATTTTCCAATGGTGAAGACCGGTAGACGATGGGAGAAAGCATCTGGTAGTCTCCAAGAACTTACTCCTTTAGACCTGAAATTGAGGCGGATGACCCCTTTTCCATCAGCAGACTGGGCGCAAGCTTTGCATTTGGTTAAAGGAGGGTACTATGAAGTTGGAATTTTCTCCAACTTGCAACCAGGTTGCTCATTTCTGCACCAAGCCAGTGAACTGTGATAAGCACCAGTTCTCCATAAAGGCATGTCCACTCAGTCCTTTCTAAATGCAGCAAAGTGGGAGATTTTTTACAAAGGAGCCATCTGGCTGAATTTCACGTCCACAGGAGAAAGTTCCCAGAAACGACCAGATGCTTGTTCGAAGTTTCCCGGGTCATGGACTGCCGATGTGTGGATGACCACCGGTGACGGCTTCATGCCTTAGCTTGAGAGAAGAAATAGGCAAGAGCTCCAAGGTCGAGTCTTGATGGGAGAAATAGCCAAAAAGGTCCTTGATTTTTGGGTTGGATTGTCTGAGTGTGCTGACTAGGAAGAAGGTACCTCTTCTTACTTTTTAGGTGAGGTGAGATCCTTGTGTGCTAGCAATGGACACATGGCAATTCTGCATGGGATTGTAAATCATGAGACCACTACGAGTGTACCATGAGAGCATTTTCTAGCTCTCTAGGTTGTTTAGGAGTGGTGAACATGATTACTAGGCTGATTTCCTCCCTTGTGTGAGGTTATGGACTCTAGTTTGTTAGCCTTAGCCTCCATGGCTAAGTGGTCTGGCTTGTGAGAGGGCTGACTTGCCCAAGCTTTAGCTCCATATGTACTCCATACATTTGACTGATCCAACAACCATTCTTAAGCACAAGTGATGTCCTTTCAGTCCCACATGCTTGCTGCTCTAAAACTTCTTCTCTCCTCCAGTTCCAACACCTACATGGCGCTCCTTGTGACTCGAAAGTGGCGCCAGCAAACAGGAAGGACCTTGCAATGTTCTAAGATATCTCTGAGAACCGTCTTGTCCTTCTTTTGATGACAAAGAGAATAACTCACTAGGTTGGGATTTGACTTAGTGACCTCTCGCTCAAGTATCTCCAACGGACATGTACCCATCCTTCTCCCTTGAAGAGTGGTAGTTCGTGCAGGAGTCAAGCCCGTAGGCTCCAGGCTTGAGCATTGTGGCTCCCTTGATTGCCGGCACGCTCTCAGCCATTATGTTTGTCAACTCCTTCTTGCCCTTTCCTTTGCATTTATTTCTACAAACATGATCTCTGTCTCCTATCTTGGGAGCCATGCACTCTCGTGCCCAATGTAAAGGCTTGCCACAGTTATGACACTTGCCAAGATGCTTTGAACCCTTTCCAATGCCATTATTACCTTTTCCTCTTCTGCTACCGCTTTCGTTGCCGTTGTGACCGGAAGAGGAGTTGTTGCCATGAACACCGTACTGTATAATATACGCTAAACATTTAGCCTCACTATCACTGTCACGCATGGTCTTATTGCGCGCGTACTCAGACACTGCCTCATACGTCAAATCCTCCTCCTTCTAACCACAAAAAATGGTGATCAAAGGATCCCACCTTTCAAGTAGCGCCATGAGAAGGATCATGGCTTGTATGTGGGTATCGACTTCTTCATTAATTTGGGTGACTTGCTGTAGCAGTCCTTCAAACTACAATAGGAAGTCAGGAATTGACTCTCTCTCGCTCACCCTCATCAAAATCAGCTTTTCAAAGATGGAGAGGTATTGAACAACAGCCGTGGAGTGGTGTACATGTGCAAGCTGCTAATAAGCCTTTGATGTATGTGTGATATCGTGGAGATGGACATGATGTGTCTCATGCATTGATGTCACAAGATTCACAAGAGCCATGTCAATTTTGACACTCCACGCTTCATATCTAGCATCTCTTTTTGAAGGCTCAACCTCTACTCCGAGGCATATCTTCATGTAGCCACGCACCCTCATGACAATGTCAAATTTCCATTTCCACAAGGGAAAACTTATCCTTGTAAACTTTGACATTCCAGTGTAGACCTACTCAAGAGTGAGCGTCGTGGGTGTCCTCATACTGCTTCTCTGCTTTTTGCTTTTTTTCTTCGTTAAGGCCGATGTAGGATGATGTAGGCTATTGTCTATTACTGATTTTGAAAGGTGCAGATCTGTTGCTTACCCCTTAGCCATTAATAACCTGCAATGACATAAAAACAAACACTAGCAAACCCGGGGTCGTGCCTCCAAGGACAGAGCTTATCCTGGTTAGGATCCAAGGATTGTACCTCCAAGGGAAGATCTTGTCCTTGGCCCTCGTTTGCTAAGTGCCGTTGGATCTGATGGAAGAAATGGAACACATGGAGCTGATTAGTCCTAATGCGTGCTTTAAGATAGATAAGACAAAAGAGTGCGTAGAAGCGTGCCTTACAACTAGTCAGTGCGGGCCCATAACCCTTTATCAATATGCCAGATGTAACGGTCTAGAAAACGGGTTCTGACACAATGGTTCTGGGCGCCTGCTCTTGGTATTACAACCAAGAGGAGATATCACCTTGAGAGCCAAGGTTACACACTAAGGAGTTCGTAGGAATCACTTCCTTGCACGGTCTCCTTAGCACCTGGTCACTTTCTCACCGAAAACAAACTCCTAGGGCTAAGACCAACCAATGCTTCTTTTATGTCTGCTTCTGCTAGAGAACTATGTTCGGAGTCTCAAAGGTAAGAACTTTACTCAATGACAGGAAAATCACATGTTTTTATAGTCCTAGAGTGAGCCTCTAGCCTAGGCACACTGTGGTTTCTTGGGATGGCCCACTTTTGGAAGAATCTGAATTTCATTATCTCCCTTGCCTACATGGCGCTCCGTCTCACTGCCAATTGGCGTCGGCCACCAAGAAGGACCTTGGAATCATCTTAAATGTCTCCTAGAACCTTCCTGTCCCCCTTTTGGTCACAAAGAATGTAAGTCACCGGGCTGGGATTTGACCCAGTGACCTCTTGCTCCAGACACTAACTCTAGATCGTCTAAGCCACAAGGAGTTGTCCTAGGTAGTGTTTGCTGGCTACACTCTCCAGTTTAGACCAAGGGGACTTGCTCCCAAGGAGCAGTTTATGCCTTGTCTATCTGGACCAGACTTAGGGGACTTACTCTAAGGGAGCAGTGCATCCTATGCCTGTCCAAATGTCAGCCATGGACAAGGAGCATATCAGGTCAACAATCTCTCCCTTGCACCTATGTCCCTTAGCTGTGGAATCTCTCCTCTCTCCTGCAGTCTTGGCCTTGGTCTTCATCCGCAACGTCCACCATACCGATGCCTCGAGTACCTGCAAAGTCCAATTTGCTGTCCAACGTCTTTGTCATGCAATCTGCGAGCATTTTCCTAGTCTCCACATATTCCAGGTCCACAATCTCCTTTGCGACCAGGTTGGGTGAGTAGTGGTACCTATGTCGATGTGCTTGGTCTACGGGGAGATGACATCATCCTATGTTTTTTCATGGTACTTTTCTTGCCGATGCGGACCTGTATTGCCTCCGTTTCTGGCAATTTCATCTAGCTAAGCGAAGTACGTAGCCACTGTGTCTCCTTGCATGCTTCTGACAGAGCGATGTACTCTGCCTCAACGAGAGGGAGACTCAGTCTTGCTTTGTGCTTGTCCAAGAGACTACATCACCGATCAAGATGCACACAAATCCCGAGGTGGACGTTATGTCATCGATTCTTCCTGCCTAGTGGGCATCTGTGTCGCACACCAGTCGTAGCGGGTCGGATCCTTCTTGGCCTCCAAACTACCTACCATGTATTGGGTCTCATGTAGATGGCGCATGATGCGCTTGACTACTTGCCACTATTGTGGCCCTGGATTGGCCACAAACCTATTCACTTGTCCCATAGCATAGCAAATATTAGGACCTGTTCCTACCATGACATACATGATGCTCTTAACAGTATAATGGTAGGGAATTTTCTCCATCTTACGCCATTCTGCTTCCTTGCTATGGCTCATGGAGGAGGAGAGCTTGATGTCTGTTGTCATGGGTGTGGTGATGGGCTTTGAGTCCTCCATGTTGTAGCGCTTAAGGACCTACATGTCGTACTTGGTCTCGTTTAGCTTGATGGTGTCTGCTGCTCGATTGCGGTGGACGGCTATCCTGAGATAGAACTCAAGCGAATCCATGTCCTTCATCTTGAATCTATTACTGAGATCTGTCTTGAACTTGTTCAACAGCTTAACCGCCGACAAGTAGATGATCAGGTCATCCAGGTACAGTACAACTAGCATCAAGCCTTGCTCATCCTCCCGCACGTAGACACTAGGGTCATTTTGGTAGTGGCTGAAGGTGTGCCCGTCCATAAAGCGGTCCATCTTCTTCTACCAAATCCTTCCGGCCTGTTTAAGCCCGTAGAGTGCTTTGGCTAGTTTGCAAACCTTGCCCTCCAGAGCTTTCACTCCCTTGGGTACTTCCATAAGAACTTCTTTGTCTAGCTTCCTATAGAGGAAAGCTATCTTAACGTCCATCTGGTGGACCTCCAGATCTTCTTTAGCAATGATGCCCAACATGGATATGATAGAGGTAAAGGTGACGACAGGCGCAAAGGTCTCCTTCTACTCTAAGCCTGCACACTAGGAAAACCCCTTCGCCACAACTCTTGCCTTGTACTTGTCGATAATACCATCTTGCTTGAACGTTTTCCAGAGTATCCACTTTGACCCCACGACGTAGGCGTTTTGGGGCCTCTCTACCATAACACATGTTCCCTTCTTTTGAATGGATGCGAGTTTGCTGTCCACTACCTTCTTCCACTTGGCTGCACCTGGCATGTTCATGGCCTCTATTACTTTCACAAGTTCTCCCTCAGCCAAGCATGACCAGCTGTGTCTGGTCCATTTTGCACTCTCCGCATCCTACTTGGACGAAGATTTCTTCTCGCGCGTACTATGCCAGAGTGTTGCTGGTGGTGCTTCAAGGCTTAGTTGTTTTTTTCCCTCCTTCCCTACCACTGATCTGTTGTTTGAGGAGGAGCCACTGGCCTCAAACTTTGACTCAGAGGCCTCGGACGACTTAGACTCAGTGTCGGAGTCCGTCACTATGTCACCCTACACAGCCACTCTATTGCAGAACCATCCCTTATTGGCACCATGTGCCAATTCTGCCTGATCACCTGACTCTAGCAACACAATCCACTTTCCTCATTTGGGAGCATGGCTAGCGACTCTCCCTTGCCAAGCGTCCTTACATCAAACTCGACATCTCGGCTCCTGATGAGCTTTCGAGTCGCTTGGTCCCACAGCCTGCATGCCTTGTGTGTAGTGTAACATGTGGCCATTACACACTTGCGAGCGTGTGCATCTACCTTGCCAGATGCGAGATCCTTCTCCTGCTTGGGCCTTTGCCCAGGCAGTACAACCAAAGACCCTCAAGTGTGAGGCATCTGGCTTCTTTTGTGACCAAGCCTCTTGTGGCATCCTGAGCTACTTTTGTTGTTGCTTTTTAACATACCTTCTAAGCGTGGCTGCGAGATTGAGATTCACAAGGTAGTAAGCAATTCTTGCAGCTTCAGTCTAGAAGCAAGATGGGAGTTTGGCGGTGAAGAGCATGCTTCGTGTCATGCCTAGGATAGTCTGGTTCAACCGCTTATTAACGTCATTACTTTGCGGGATACAAGGCATGGTGGTGTGGTGGTTGATGCCGTGTTGGCTCAACCAGCCTTTACACATTTCGTACTCACCACCATTGTCCGTGCGCAATGCCTTGACCTTCTTGTTTGTCTGCCGCACTACCGTTACGATAAACCCTTCTACTTTCCCCTTGAATCTCTCCCTTTGTCTTGAGGAAGTAGATCCACATCTTGCGACTGTGGTCATCAATGACGTCATGAAATACTTGCTGCAACTGTTTGAAGGGGTACAGAATGGTCCACAGACATCAGAGTGAATCAGGTCCAAGACTGCTACCGCACGTTGCCCATTACGCTCAAAGGGCTTTCTCTTTGCCTTGCCTTGGAGGCATGACTCACAGCTTCTTGCACTATTCCTCATCCTTGGCCTTGCATCCCTCCTTCCCATGAACCACTTCATACTGCTGTATAGCTTGCAGTGCACTGTCGGTCACATGGCCAAACCGCCTGTGCCACAGCTTAGCATCTGTGTCAGTTTATTTGGTCGCCATGGTGATGGCTTGTGGTGCAACACCAGGCTTTGGAGACTTGGGCTCTTTCACCGCCGCATATCCCTCATTTGTACTCTTAAAGGTTTTGGTCTATAGCACGTAGAGTTCATCAACTCTTGGGACCTGTGCGACAAGACTCTCCTTGGGATAGGAAATCCTAATGTCCTTTCTCTTGACAATCATAGCCTCCACCTCCGTGAAGACGACCGTCATGTTGTGGTCCATGATTTTGGACATTGACAAGAGGTTTGCCGCAAAACATGACATGTAAACAACGTTCTCCAGCTTCAAGTCTATTTCAGCACCATTCACGTTCATGCTGATCAACTTATCTCCTTCGCCTTGCACACGGACAAGGCTGCCGTTGGCAAATATGAAGCGACGTTCAGTGTCCCCAATGGAGATGAATCCATCCCTCTCACCTGAAGAATGGTCGTTCATGCCATAGTTGAGCCTGTAGGCTCCACGCTTGAGCACTGCCCCTCCCCTAGTTGTCGGCATGCTCTAAGTCATCAGGTTTGTCAACTCCTTTTTACTATTTCCTTTGCCCTCATATCTACCACCATGATCTCCTTTTTGTTTCTTGGGAGCCGTGCACTCCCGTGACCAATGCCAAGGCTTGCCACAGTTATGGCACTTTGTAGGATGCTTTGAACTTTTTCCACCGCCACCATTGCCTTTTCCTCCACCGCCATCGCTTCCGCTGCTGTTAGACCAGAAGAGGAATTGTTGCCATGACCACCGTACTTTGCGGCATAGGCTAAAATGTTAGCCTCACTACCGCGGCAACGCATGGCCTCGTTGCGCACGTACTCGGACACTGCCTCATACGTCAAATCCTTCTCCTTTGAACCGCCAAAGACGGTGATCAGAGGACTCCAACTTTCAGGTAGCGCCATGAGGAGGATCATGGCGTGCATGCTGGAGTCGATTTCCATGTTCATTTGGGTCACTTGTTGCAACAGTCCTTCAAACTACGAGAGAAATCCGGAATCGATTGGCCCTTGCTCGCCCTCATCAAAATCAGCTTTTGAAGGATGAAGAAGAGATTCGCAAGGACCGTTGATTAGTGTACATGTCCGAGCTTCTCACATGCCTTTGATACTGTTGGAACTTGAGGAGAGAGGGAGCCTTGGAGCAGCGAGCATGTGTGATTGAAAGGGCATCACTTGTGCTGAAGAATGGTTGTTCAATCAGTCAAAATGATGGAGTACATAAAGAACTAGAGCTTGGGCAAGTCAGGCCTCTCACAAGCCACACCACTTAGCCATGGAGGCTAAGGCTCACACACTAGAGTCCATAATCTCACACAAGGGAGGAAATCAGCCTAGCAATCAGGCTGACCACTCACACACGACCTAGAGAGCTAGAGAATGCTCTCATGGTACACTCCTAGTGGTCACATAACCCACAAACCCATGGAGAATCGCCATGTGTCCATGGCTAGCACACAAGGATCTCACCTCACCTAAAAAGTAAGGAGAGGTACCTTTATCCTAGTCAGNATCAGGCTGACCAGTCACACATGACCTAGAGAGCTAGAGAATGCTCTCATGGCACACTCCTAGTGGTCACATAACCCACAAACCCATGGAGAATCGCCATGTGTCCATGGCTAGCACACAAGGATCTCACCTCACCTAAAAAGTAAGGAGAGGTACCTTTATCCTAGTCAGTACACTCTGACAAGGCAATCCTAAGACCAAGGACCTTTTTGGATATTTCTCCCATCAGGTCTTGACCCTGGACCTCTTGCCTTTTTCTTTTCTCACGCTAAGGCATGGAGCCATCACTCATGCCCACTAAGACATCGACGGTCCATGACCCCCGAAACTTCAAAAATTCATATGTCCCAATCCGACCATTGGATCGGCCTCAAACTTGGACCGTAGACATTTTTCCACCTGATCTTTCCAATGGCAGAGTCGGATTGACAATCGGAGTAGGCATCTAGTACATTCCTGGAACTTGCCCTTGTAGACCTGAAACTGAGCCAGATGGCTCCTTTTTCCAACAATCTCCCACTTTGCCGCAGTCAGAGTGGGCTGAGTCCACATGCCTTCATGCACAACTGCTGCTTCTCACGGGTCACTAGCTTCGTGCAGAAATCAGCGACCTGCTTGCTGGTTGGAGTAAACTCTGGCTTGATAGCACCCTCCTGCACCATATGCCTAATGAAGTGATATGCAATGTCAATGTGCTTGGTATGTGCATGGTGCTCAGGATTCTTGGCGAGTGCGATTGCGCTCTGGTTGTCGACGCGCACAGGTACTGGAACTGCTGCACTCCCACTCATCTCTGCCATGTGACGTTGGAGCCAAACAGCTTCCTTGGCTCCAAAGCTGAGAGATACGTTCTCAGCTTCTGTGCTCGAGGTCGCCACGACCACTTGCCGCTTGCTGCACCAGCTGATGGCCCCACCATTCATGAGGAACACATGTCCAGAGATGGACTTGCGGTCCTCAGGGTTTGAAGCCCAATCTGCGTCTGTGTAGCCGATGATGCTGTTGTCATTACCGTTGTAGGTGATGCCGATGTTGATGGTTCCAGCAAGGTAGCGGAAGATCCGCTTCACTGCCTTCTGGTGCTCCGGTCCGGGATTAGCCATGTGCTGGCTCACAGCGCTCACGGCTTGTGCGAGGTCCGGCCTGGTTGCCACCATCAGGTACACGAGACTGCCGACGGTGCTCTGGTACTTCTACCGCTCAGCTGCATTTGCTTCTCCATTGAAGCTCACGAGGTACTGCCGCGTTTCCAGCGGCATGCCGATGGGTTTTGCCTCTGCCATGGCGAACCGCTGCAAAATATCCTTGATGTACCGGCTCTGATGCAACAAGAGAGAGCGTGACTTGCGGTCACGCGTGATCTGGATACCGAGGAAGTATGATGCTTCCCCGAGATCAGACATCTGGAAGCGCTCCAGCATGGCTTCCTTGAACTCCTGCAGTGCAGACATGCTGTTGGAAAGGAGGAGCACGTCATCCACATAGACAATGATGATGAGGATCTCATGCTCATGCTGCCAGCAATACACGCTGTAGTCACACTCGCTGCGCTCAAACCCCATGCACTACAACGCCGCATCCAACTTCTGGGTCCAAGCACGCGACGCTTGCTTGAGGTCATACAGTGACTTCTGCAGCTTGCAGACCAGGTGCTCCTGGCCATCCATGACAAACCCCTCCGGCTGCTCCATGTAGATCTCTTCCTCCAAGTCAGCATTCAAGAATGCCGTCTTGACATCCATGTGGTGAACCTCGAAGTCCTCAGCTATTGCATAAGAGAGGAGCGTGCGCAGAGGCAAACTTTGCAACAGGGGCAAAAGCTTCTGTGTAGTCGATGCCCTCCTGCTGCGAGTAGCCCTTGGCGACCAGCCTCGCCTTGCACTTTTCCGCTAGTGAGAGAAACGCCGTTTACAAACTGGCTGGTCTGAGTTTGAGTAGGAGCAGAAGCATACCCTGTTTTCAAGAGGGCATATCTTTTGAAATCCCCTGTTGATGACCCTATTTTATGGGTCGATCTGAAAGTTTTTGAGCTGAATTTTCTAGTGGTGGGCTCAGTTTTTCAAAATTCCCAGTCTGATGGCACCTACAGTCCATTTTCAGTCAGACAGATTTCTGGCAGAAGCAGCAGCAGAAGCAGGGGTAGCGCCGCCATCCAAGGGTTGCGCTGAGCATCACCAAGGCTCAAAATGGCAGCAGCTGGCGTTGTGACAGCAACCCAGCCTCCTTTTGGAGGAGAGGGGCTTGTGGGAGGTGGTGAGCGGCGACGAGCCGGCTCCAGTTCCATAGGCAAAAGGCATCACCGTAGCGTAGGTGGTGGCGGGGAAGACGCCGCAAAAGGGTGCAGCTGATGCGGGTTCTTCTGCAGCTGTACCAGCGACGTAAGAGGAGTGGAAGAAGAAGGACAGGCAGGCCTACAGGTTGCTTGTTAACACCATCTCCAACCCGCATCTTCAGTACATGAGTGACAAGGCTACTGCAAAGGAGGTGTGGGACACGTTGTGCAAGAAGTATGAGAGCAAGGATCCTGCATTCCTCATGCTTTTGGCATATCTGGTGTTGGGAAAGGAGCCATCTGGCTCAGTTTCAGGTCCACAGGAGTAAGTTCCGGGAAAGTACCAGATGCCTGCTCCGATCGCCAATCCAACTTCACCATTGGAAAGATCAGGTGGCAAAATGTCTACGGCCCAAGTTTGAGACCAATCCAACGATCGGATTAGGAGATATGAATTTTCAAAGTTTCGGGGGTCATGGACCGTCGATGTCTGGGTGGGCATGGGTGATGGTACCATGCCTTAGCTTGAGAAAAGAAAAAGGCAAGAGGTCCAGGATCAAGACCTGATGGGAGAAATATCCAAAAGGGTCCTTGGTCTTAGGATTGCCTTGTCAGAGTGTGCTGACTAGGATAAAGGTACCTCTCCTTACTTTTTAGGTGAGGTGAGATCCTTGTGTGCTAGCCATGGACACATGGCGATTCTCCATGTGTTTGTGGGTTATGTGACCACTAGGAGTGTGCCATGAGAGCATTCTCTAGCTCTCTAGGTCGTGTGTGAGTGGTCAGCCTGATTGCTAGGCTGATTTCCTCCCTTGTATGAGATTATGGACTCTAGTGTGTGAGCCTTAGCCTCCATGGCTAAGTGGTGTGGCTTGTGAGAGGGCTGACTTGCCCAAGCTCTAGCTCTATATGTANTGCTAGCCATGGACACATGGCGATTCTCCATGGGTTTGTGGGTTATGTGACCACTAGGAGTGTGCCATGAGAGCATTCTCTAGCTCTCTAGGTCGTGTGTGAGTGGTCAGCCTGATTGCTAGGCTGATTTCCTCCCTTGTATGAGATTATGGACTCTAGTGTGTGAGCCTTAGCCTCCATGGCTAAGTGGTGTGGCTTGTGAGAAGGCTGACTTGCCCAAGCTCTAGCTCTATATGTACTCCATCATTTTGAGTGATTGAACAACCATTCTTCAGCACAAGTGATGCCCTTCCAATCACACATGCTCGCTGCTCCAAGGCTCCCTCTCTCCTCAAGTTCCAACAAAATCACTTCCTTACACTGTGTCTTTAGCACATGGTCACTTACTCGCGAGGAGCAAACTCCTAGGGCTTAGACCAACCAATGCTACTTTAGTGTATGCCTCTAGTTGACAACTTTGTTAGGAGTGTCAAAGGAAAAAACAATAGTGAATGACAGGGAACTAAGAGGTTCTTGTAGTCCTACAGCCAGCCTCTAGCCTATGCACGCAATGGCTCCTTGGATGAGCCACTTTGGGGGAAATCTAGATTGCATCATCACCTTGGCTAGCATGGCTCTTCCTATGACGGCCAAGTGGGACCATCCATCGGGAAGGACCTTGGAATGTTCTAAGATGTCACTTAGAACCTTCTTGTTCCCGCGTTGGTCACAAAGAAAGTAAGGCAATGGGCAGGGATTCGACCCAGTGACCTCTCGCTCCAGAGACTAACTGTGGAATGTCTAAGCCACAAGGAGTCGTCCTAGGTAGTGTTTCCTGGCTATACTATCCAGTTTCAACCAAGGGGACTTGCTCTAAAGGAGAAGTGCATGCCTTGTCTATCTTGATGAGACTTAGGGGACTTACTCCAAGGGAGCAGTGCATGCCTAGGCTGTCCTGGGCTTGTCCAAGTATTAGCCATGGACAAGGAACATATCAGGTCAACAAAATCTCCCTTGCACCTCTGTCCATTAGTTGTGAGATCTCTCCTCCCTCCAGCAGTCTTTGCCTCAGTCTTTGTCCGATGGGTTGACCATACCAATGGAACGAGTACCTGCACAGTGCAATTTGCTGTCTAGCGCCTTTTTCAATGGAATCTGCGAGCATCTTCCTGGTCTCCATATATTCTCGATCCACGATCTCCCTTGCGACCAGGTCGTGTGAGTAGTGGTACGTGATGTCGATGTGCTTAGTCCGCTGGGAGATGACATCATCCTGTGCAGTCTTCATGGTACTCTTGTTGTCCATGCAGACATTTATTCCCTGCGTTTGTGGTACTTTTATCTCGGCAAGCAAACTACGTAGCCACTGTGTCTCCTTGCATACTTCTCAGAGAGCAATGTACTCTGCCTCAGCGCTAGAGAAGGAGAGACGGTCTTGCTTTGTGCTTGCCCAAGAGACCACACCACCGTTCAAGATACACACAAAGCTCGAGGTGGACAATCTGTCATCGATTCTTCCTACCCAATTGGCGTTTGTGTAGAACACCAGCCGGAGCGGGTCAGATCCTTCTTGGCCTCCAAACTATAGTCCCATAGGTCTTCTGTAGTTGGCGCATGATGCGCTTGATGACTTGCCACTACTGGCGCCCTGGATTGGCCACAAACCTGCTCACTTGTCCCATAGTATAGCAAATGTGAGGGCCTGTTCCTACCATGGCATACATGAGGCTCTTAACATCAGACTCGTAGGGAATGTTCTCCATCTTACACCATTCTACTTCCTTGCTAGGGCTCACGGAGGAGAGCTTGATATCTATTGTCATGGGTATGTTGATGGGCTTGCAATCCTCCATGTTGTAGTGCTTGAGGACCTCCATGATATACTTGGTCTGGTTTAGCTTGATGTTGCATGCTGCTCAATTGTGGTGGACGGCTATCCCGAGGTAGAACTCGAGCGGATCCATTTACTTCATTTGAAACGTGTTGCTGAGATCTGTCTTCAACTTGCTCAAGAGCTTGAGCAATAACGAGTAGATGATCAGGTCATCTACGTACACTGCAACTAACATCAACCCTAGCTCATCCTCCTGCATATAGACATTAGGGTCATTCTGGCAGTGGATTAAGGTGAGCTTGGACATAAAGCCGTCCATCTCCTTGTACCACGTCCTTGGATCTTGTTCCAGTCCGTAGAGTGCTTTGACAAGTTTGCAAACCTTGCCCTCTAGAGCTTTCACTCCCTTGGGTACTTCCATAAGCACTTCTTTGTCTAGGTTCCCATAGAGGGAAGCTGTCTTGATGTCCATCTGATGGACCTCCAGATCTTTTACAGCAGCGATGTCTAACATGGACATGATGGAGGCAAAGGTGATAACAGGCGCAAAGGTCTCCTCCTACTATGACTCTACATGTTGGGAAAATCCCTTCACCACAACTCTTGCCTTGTACTTGTTGATAGTACCACCCTCCTTGAACGTTTTCCAAAGTAACTTCTTTGACCCCACCACGTGCGCGTTTGGGGACCTCTCCACCTGAACCCAGGTTCCGTTCTCTTCAATGGATGCAAATTTGCTGTCCACTGCCTCCTTCCACTTAGCCACACCTGGCATGTTCATGGCCTCCGTTACAGTCACAAGCTCTCCTTGAGCTAAGCATGACCAGCTAAGTCCGGTCCATTCCGCACTCTTCGCATTGTACTTCAGCGGAGGTTTCTTCTCACGCATACTATCGCAGAGAATTGCTGGTGGTATTTCAAGGCTTAGTTGCTTCTGTTGCTCCTTCCCTACAACTGATCCGTTGTTTCAGGAAGAGCGACCGGCCTCAAAGTTTGACTCAGAGGCCTTGAATGACTCAGACTGAGTGTCATAGTCCGTCACTGTGTCACCTTGTACAGCCACTCTTTGTGGAGTGCCATCCTTCACTAGAACCATCTTCCAGTTCTCAGGTACCTCATCACTTGACTCTAGCAACACAACCCACTCTCCTCATTTTGGCGCATGGACAGGGTCCATTGACTCTCCCTTGCCAAGCGCCCTTACGTCAACCTCGACATATCGACTCCTCATGACCTTTCGATTTGTTTGGTCCCACAGCCTATATGCCTTCTGTAAAGTGTCAAATCGGAGTTTGACTCGGAGGCCTCGAACAAATCAGATAAACCATTACACACTTGCGAGCACGTTCATCCAGCTTGCCACTTCCTTCTTTTGCTTGGACCTTTCCCCAGGCGGTTTAACAAAAAACCATCAAGTGTGAGGGATCTGGCTTCTTCCTTGACCAAGCCTCCTGTGATGTCCTGAGCTGCTTCTCTTATTATTTCTTACCACCCCTTCCAAATGCGGCTGCCAAAGTGAGATTTACAAGGTAGCAAGCAGTTCCTACAGCTCAAGCCCAGAAGCAAGGTAGGAATTTAGCGTCGAAGAGCATGCTTCGTGGTATGCTGAGGATACTCTGGTTCATCCACTCGGTAACTTCATTACTCTAGGCGTGGTAAGGCATGGAGGTGTGGTGGTTGATGCCGTGTTAGCTCAACCAGCCTTTGCACGCCTCGTACTCACCACCATTATCCGTGCGCAGTTCCTTGACCTTATTGCTGGTCTTCTTCTCTACCATGGCGACAAACCCTTGCACCTTCTCCTGAACCTCCCCCTTTGTCTTGAGGAAGTAGGTCCACATCTTGCGACTGTGATCATCGATGAAGGTCAGGAAATACTTGTTGTCGATGTACAAAGGGGTACAAAATGGTGCGCATATTGAGAAAGGAGCCATCCGGCTCAGTTTCAGGTCCACAGGTACAAGTTCCAAGAAAGTACCAAAAGCCTGGTTCGATTGTCAATCTGACTTCATTATTGGAAAGATCAGGTGGCAAAATGTCCACGGTCCAAGTTTAAGGCCGATCCAACGGATGGATTGGGAGATATGAATTTTCGTAGTTTCCGGGGTCATCGACCGTCGATATCCGGGTGACCATGGGCGATGGCTCCATGCCTTAGCCTGAGAAAAGAAAAAGGCAAGAGGTCCAGGGTCAAGACCTGATGGGAGAAATATCCAGAAGGGTCCTTGGTCTTAGGATTGCCTTGTCAGAGTGTGCTCACTAGGATAAAGGTACCTCTCCTTGCTTT
>SZWC01001695.1:211236-221636 GCA_023375785.1 Penium margaritaceum | reverse complement strand
TAGTTTCCGGGGTCATCGACCGTCGATATCCGGGTGACCATGGGCGATGGCTCCATGCCTTAGCCTGAGAAAAGAAAAAGGCAAGAGGTCCAGGGTCAAGACCTGATGGGAGAAATATCCAGAAGGGTCCTTGGTCTTAGGATTGCCTTGTCAGAGTGTGCTCACTAGGATAAAGGTACCTCTCCTTGCTTTTTAGGTGAGGTGAGATCCTTGTGTGCTAGCCATGGACACATGGCAATTCTCCATGGGTTTGTCGGTTATGTGACCACTACGAGTGTGCCATGAGAGTATTCTCTAGCTCTCTACGTCGTGTGTGAGTGGTCAGCCTGATTCCTAGGCTGATTTCCTCCCTTGTGTGAGATTATGGACTCTAATGTGTGAGCCTTAGCCTCCATGGCTAAGTGGTGTGGCTTGTGAGAGGGCTAATTTGCCCAAGCTTCAGCTCTATATGTACTCCATCATTTTGAGTGATTGAACAATCATTCTTCAGCACAAGTGATGCCCTTCCAATCACACATGCTAGCTGCTCCAAGCCTCCCTCTCTCCTCAAGTTCCAACATTTGGTATCAAACCAAGTTCTGCCACTTCCAGCCAGCACAGGGCGTCACTTTGAGAGTGACGTATTGGGGTGTAACCTTCACCAGATTTAATGATCGACCACTGGATCTTCAAGTGTAAAAGACGCCCTTTCTAACGAGTACAAGATCGGGAAGATCCAACGGTCGGATTGAGAGTTATGATCAAAACAAGGTCGGCCAGGGCTACACTCCTCTCTCTGAGTAAGACCGTCGCCTTGTGATGACCATAACTCTCTTGTTTCTTTGTCAGATTTAAAAAGTGGCACATGCGAATTGTAGTATTTTTTCTAAGCTTTCCATTGAAGCAAAAATATTTGCATTCTACTGATTTGTTTGGGAGAAACGCTGTTTACAAGCTGGCTGGTATGAGTTGGAGTAGGAGCAGAAGCATACCCTGTTTTCAAGAGGGCATATCTTTTGTAATCCCATGTTGATAACCTTGTTTTCTAAGTCGATTTGGATCATTTTGAGCTGAATTTTCCAGTGGTGGGCTCCGTTTTTCAAAATTCCCAGTCTGCTTGCATTTACAGTCCATTTTCTGTCAGACAGATTTCTAGCAGAAGCAGCAACAGAAGCAGGGGTAGCGCCACCATCCAAGGGCAGCGCTGAGCATCACCAAGGCTAAAACTGATAGCAGCTGGCGTTGTGAGAGCAGCCCGGCCTTTGGAGAGGCGGGAGGGACGCGCCAACTTCACGTTTTGGAAGATCCGTACCCGCCTCCTTTTGGAGGAGAGGGGCTTGGGGGAAGTGGTGAGCGGCGACGAGCCGGTTCCAGTTCCACAGGCAAAAGGCATCACTGTAGCGCAGGTGGTTGCGGGGAAGACGCCGCAAAAGGGTGCAGCTGATGCGGGTTCTTCTGTAGTTGTACCAACGATGTATGAGGAGTGGAAGAAGAAGGACAGACAGGCCTACAGGTTGCTTGTCAACACCATCTCCAACCCGCATCTTCAATACGTGAGTGAGTTTACTACTGCAAAGGAGGGGTGGGACATGCTGTGCAAGAAGTATGAGTGCAAGGATCGTGCATTCCTCATGCTTTTGGAGGAAAAGATGATGGTGCTGAAAATGTAGGGTGGTGAAGGGATGGAGGCGTATCTGGATAGGGCAAAGGAGCTGCTAAAGCAGCTGAGAGTAGCTGGCAACCCTGTGGAAGAGACGCGCTTCATCCTCCTCTTGCTGAGGGGACTCCCAACCAGCTACAACACGGTGCGAGAGACGTTGGAGTGCCACCCGACTCTCGACCTCGACTTCATCTACACGCACTTGGTGCAGGTAGAACTGCGTCACAATGCAGCAAAGCGCAATGGTGGCAGCAGTAGCAGTGAAGCAGCATTCATGGCCATGGGCTCACGCAACCAACAGCAGCAGCAGTTCGGGCAGCAGAGAGGGAAGAAGAAGGGCAAGTGCCACTATTGCTAGAAAGAGGGGCACTACAAGAAAGAGTGCTTCAAGTTCAAGAGGGACCAGAAGGAGCAACGGCAGCAGTAGAAGCAGCAAAAGCAGCAATCTCCATAGCGACAACAGCAGTAGTCAGAACAACGCCAGCAGCAGCAGCAGCGAAACTAGACTAGCGTGCGCCTTTTTCGCAACATGAACATCGCCAAAGAGGTGCACGACCGCCTGTTCATGGCGAAGTCTGTCATGTTGCAGAAGAAAAGGCAGATCTGGCGTGGTACAAGGACTCGGAATATACCAAGAGTCTGACGCACCATAAGGAGTGGTTCACGCAGCTGCTCTCCATTTCCCCTCGTCCGATTGCTTTGGGTGATGATCGAGTGGTGTATGCTGAGGGAATTGGGATTCGGGAGATGTGGTTGGAGACCCCGCGTGGCATTGAAGTGGGAGTTTTCCATGGCGTGCTATATGTACCTGATGCTGCTTTCAACCTCCTCTCAGTCTCCTCTCTTACAAACATAGGACTACGCGTTGTCTTCGATGATGACTATGGCTACATCCTCAACAAGGATACAGGAGATGAGTTGGCCAGGTCGGTGAAGGAGGATGACATGTACCTGTTATGTTCTGTGTATGCCCCTGGTCCAATCAGCGGAAGATTTAGGCTGGGTATGCACTGTCTTGTAGCGCAAGTCCTCCAGCGACATGCAAGAGAGGCTAAGAGAGACAAGGCATGCACTACTCATCTTTGTGGAGTAAGTCCCTCTTGGTAGTGTACCTGGTGCATGCTCCTTAGGACAACATCCTATAGCCTAGTGGGTGAAGGTGCCGTCTCGCAAGCGAGAGGTCCGGGGTCGAATCCTCCCAGGACCAAATTTTCTTTGTGACTAAAAAGGGCCAAGGAAGCTTCCTAGAAGCCTCTAAGGTCCAAGGTGGATCAAGCGCCACTTGGCGGTCATAGAGGGTGCCATGTCATCAAAACTGATGACACTGTCTAGGGTAGCCTTGGGGGGAGGTCCCTCCAAGGAGCCACTGGGAGCACTGACCAGAGACTATATAAGGCCTGTCATTTGCATGTGATTGTATCATCATCTCTTACTCTTGAGACATGGGAGAAAACTAATCCCTTGTTCGCCACCAAGAAAGAGTGTAAAGAACAAGTGCAAATGCACACTTTGGTGTGTAGCATTGCCAGTTGGGTGAGAGTTTGGAACACTCTCCGGCCACGGTTGGGACAAGCTAAGTGAACCTTTTAGTGTGGAAACACCACTCTGTGGGTGATCTCTACCTTGGTTGAAATACCAAGGGCGGTCGGCGGTTTGCCTGTCGGCGCCGTTTACTCTAGACCGTGGCCAAGTGCAGAGTGACAAAGGGTTATGGGCCTACACTGATTGGGAAACTTAGTTCTTTGTACCACCGCTCAGTTCACGTGACAGGTACCTCCGCAGTAGACAAGACACCACTGCTCCATCTGCTTCATCGTTGGTCCACTTGGACCAAGGTACGCATTGTGAGAGACCAGACGCGGGTTGGACTCGTGGTCCACTTTTGCTCTCCACGGACAAGGAACGAGGATACGCTCTGCCATTGTTGGTATGACCCTCGAATCCTAAGCGGGTTACGCTCTGCCCTTGTGGGTATGACCCCGTGTTTGTGGGAGCACTTCCTCCACAATAGCTAAGAGACCATCGGCTGGAGGGGTATGCAACGGACTGCACCTTGAAAATCTGTAGCAGTCATCAGCCTCATCAGCCTATATCGACCTCAACGAAGCAGAACAACAGAGACTAAGTGAGCATCCTTGACCACACCGCAATCATGCCGGGGGTTCAAGAGATCGTTCCTGTCATCTCACGGCCCGCCGAGTTGGGTGCGGCCAACGCCATCGCACGCTTTGATGGCAAAGCCTTCGGCACGTGGAAATGGCAGTTTAAGCTGGTGATACGCGTACGCGCGTACCTCAACATGCTAAAAAGAACGGAGGTAGCACCGGAGGACGAGGCAAGCGCGGAATACGCAGGGTGGCAAGAGCGGAATGACATCGCTCTCGCACTCCTCGTCACGTCCATAAGCCCCTCCCTAATCTCCCACATCAAGGGGTGCACGACGGCAGCTGAGGCTTACACCAAGCTGAGGAACGTGTACCAGTCAACTTCCCTCGCAAATCGACTCTTCATTCTGCAGCGCCTCATCGGGCTGCGGGTGGGCGAGGGGAAGTCCATCTCGGACTTCCTCCAGCAGTTTGAAGGACTGCTTCAAGAAGCCCGCGTCATGTCCTAGCAGCTCGACCAACAGATGCAGGCCATGATTCTCCTCATGGCCTTGCCGCCAAGCTGGAGCCCCATGATCACCACCTTGGGTGGTTGGGAGGAGTCGCAGTTCACGTACTCTCGTATCTCCGAGTTTGTCTGATGTTGGAACTTCAGGAGAGAGGGAGCCTTGGAGCAGCAAGCATGTGTGATTGGAAGGGCATCACTTGTGCTGAAGAATGGTTATACAATCACTCAAAATGATGGAGTACATATAGAGCTAGAGCTTGGGCAAGTCAGCCCTCTCACAAGCCACACCACTTAGCCATGGAGGCTAAGGCTCACACACTAGAGTCCATAATCTCACACAAGGGAGGAAATCAGCCTAGCAATCAGGCTGACCACTCACACACGACCTAGAGAGCTAGAGAATGCTCTCATGGCACACTCCTAGTGGTCACATAACCCACAAACCCATGGAGAATCGCCATGTGTCCATGGCTAGCACACAAGGATCTCACCTCACCTAAAAAGTAAGGAGAGGTACCTTTATCCTAGTCAGCACACTCTGACAAGGCAATCCTAAGACCAAGGACCTTTTTGGATATTTCTCCCATCAGGTCTTGACCCTGGACCTCTTGCCTTTTTCTTTTCTCAGGCTAAGGCATGGAGCCATCANACCCCAACCCGTCACTCTCAAAGTGACGGCCTGTGCTGGCTGGAAGTGGCAGAACTTGGCTCTGATACCAAATGTTGGAACTTGAGGAGAGAGGGAGCCTTGGAGCAGCGAGCATGTGTGATTGGAAGGGCATCACTTGTGCTGAAGAATGGTTGTTCAATCACTCAAAATGATGGAGTACATATAGAGCTAGAGCTTGGGCAAGTCAGCCCTCTCACAAGCCACACCACTTAGCCATGGAGGCTAAGGCTCACACACTAGAGTCCATAATCTCACACAAGGGAGGAAATCAGCCTAGCAATCAGGCTGACCACTCACACACGACCTTGAGAGCTAGAGAATGCTCTCATGGCACACTCCTAGTGGTCACATAACCCACAAACCCATGGAGAATCGCCATGTGTCCATGGCTAGCACACAAGGATCTCACCTCACCTAAAAAGTAAGGAGAGGTACCTTTATCCTAGTCAGCACACTCTGACAAGGCAATCCTAAAACCAAGGACCTTTTTGGATATTTCTCCCATCAGGTCTTGACCCTGGACCTCTTGCCTTTTTCTTTTCTCAGGCTAAGGCATGGAGTCATCACCCATGCCCACCCAGACATCGACGGTCCATGACCCCCGAAACTTCGAAAATTCATATCTCCCAATCCGACCGTTGGATCGGCCTCAAATTTGGACCGTAGACATTTTTCCACCTGATCTTTCCAATGGTGAAGCCAGATTGGCGATCGGAGCAGGCATCCGGTACTTTCCTGGAACTTGCTCCTGTGGACCTGAAACTGAGCCAGATGGTTCCTTTCCCAACAATCTCCCACTTTGCCACAGTCAGAGTGGGCTGAGTCCACATGCCTTCATGCAGAACTGCTGCTTCTCACGGGTCACTGGCTTGGTGCAGAAATCAGCAACCTGCTTGCTGGTTGGAGTACACTCCAGCTTGATAGCACCCTCCTGCACCATGTGCCTGATGAAATGATATGCGATGTCAATGTGCTTGGTGCGTGCATGGTACTCAGGATTCTTGGCGAGTGCGATTGCGCTCTGGTTGTCGACGCGCACAGGAACTGGAACTGCTGCACCCCCACTCATCTCTGCCATGAGACGTTGAAGCCAAACTGCTTCCTTGGCTCCAAAGCTGAGAGATACGTACTCAGCTTCTGTACTCGAGGTGGCCACGACCACCTGCCGCTTGCTGCACNTGGACTTGCGGTCCTCAGGGTTTGAAGCCCAATCTGCGTCTGTGTAGCCGATGATGCTGTTGTCATTGCCGTTGTAGGTGATGCCGATGTTGATGGTTCCAGCAAGGTAGCGGAAGATCCGCTTCACTGCCTTCTGGTGCTCCGGTCCGGGATTAGCCATGTGCTGGCTCACAGCGCTCACAGCCTGTGCGAGGTCCGGCCTGGTTGCCACCATCAGGTACATGAGACTGCCGACGGCGCTCTGGTACTTCTGCCGCTCAGCTGCATTTGCTTCTCCATTGAAGCTCACGAGGTACTGCCGCGTCTCCAGCGGCGTGCCGATGGGTTTTGCCTCTGCCATGCCGAACCACTGCAAAACATCCTTGATGTAGCGGCTCTGCTGCAGCGAGAGAGAGCGTGACTTGCGGTCACGCATGATCTGGATACCGAGGAAGTATGATGCCTCCCCGAGATCAGACATCTGGAAGCGCTCCTGTATGGCTTCCTTGAACTCCTGCAGTGCAAACATGCTGTTCGAAAGGAGGAGCATATCATCCACATAGACAATGATGATGAGGATCTCATGCTCATGCTGCCAGCGATACACGCTGTAGTCACACTCGCTGTGCTCAAACCCCATGCACTGCAACGCCGCATCCAACTTCTGGTTCCAAGCACGCGACGCTTGCTTGAGGCCGTACAGCGACTTCTGCAGCTTGCAGACCAGGTGCTCTTGGCCATCCATGACGAACCTCTCCGGCTGCTCCATGTAGATCTCCTCCTCCAAGTCACCATTCAAGAATGCCGTCTTGACATCCATGTCGTGAACCTCGAAGTCCTCAGCTGCTCTATATGAGAGGAGCGTGCGCACAGAGGCAAACTTTGCAACAGGGGCAAAAGTTTCTGTGTAGTCGATGCCCTCTTGCTACGAGTAGCCCTTGGCGACCAGCCTCGCCTTGTACTTTTCCAGGTTACCATCTGCTCCCCGCTTCTTCTTGAACACCCATTTGCACTTGATCACCTTACGTCCTGGTGGACGCTCAGTCAGCTCCCACGTGCCGTTGTCCAGCTGCAACTGTATCTCCTACTGCACGGCTTGCACCCAATCTGCTGCATCCGGTGCAGCCATGGCCTCCTTGTAGAATGTTGGCTCATCTGAATCTGCTGCAACTGCGACGTTCATCTGTTCTGGTTTCTGCAGCATCCAGAAATGGCCGCGCTCACCAGGCTTGTAACGCACCCTAAGAGGGTACCTGCGACCTGGTGCTGGAGCGTTAGCGGGTGGCTAGCGTGTTGCTGCTGGCGCAACTGCTGCTGCTGGTGGCGCTACATCTCCCTCCTCTGCTTCTGCCGATGAGGCTGCTGTATCTGCAACATCAGACATGGGAGAGTAGATTGATTCTCCCACTGTCACAGTAGAGGAAGGATCGGGAGAAACTGGGTCAGGAAGAATATCTGCTCCCACTGTCTCGTCAGCTGCTGGTTCTGCTGCCTCTTCACACACGATGTTGGTACCGATGACGTTACTCTCGTTGAAGACATCCCT
This sequence comes from Penium margaritaceum, assembly GCA_023375785.1. NCBI lineage: Eukaryota > Viridiplantae > Streptophyta > Zygnematophyceae > Desmidiales > Peniaceae > Penium > Penium margaritaceum. The sequence goes on along the minus strand of SZWC01001695.1, from coordinate 214,010 downwards.
GGAGATGATGACGTGGCCTGTATCCCTCTCGTAGAGGCGATACGCCTTGCTTGCCACATCATAGCCAATCATCAGCATCTGTACACTCTTCGCATCCCACTTCTGCCGCTTCTCTTTTGGCACGTGCATGTGCGCCAAGCTGCCAAACGTGCGAAGATGACCTACGCTTGGCTTCTTGCCGAACCACGCCTCGTACGGCGTCATCTGCTCCAGCGCCTTAGTTGGACTGCGGTTCTTGATGTAGACCGCAGTGCTTACGGCTTCAGCCCAGAAGTCGTAGGTCAGCCGAGCCGCGTGCAGCATGGAGCGCGCCGACTCCACAATGGTACGGTTGGCGCGTTCTGCTACACCGTTCTGCTGCGGCGAGTACGGCGCGGTACGCTGCGCCTTGATGCCAGCTGCTGCAAGGTAGTCCTGGAATTCCTTGCTCAGGTACTCTCCACCGCGGTCGCTGCACAACGCCTTGATCTTCTTGCCAGATTGGTACTCCACCATGGCCTTGAACTCCTTGAACCTATCAAAGCACTGGTCCTTGGAGGAGAGGAAGTACACAGCAGTGTAACGGCTGAAATCATCAATGAAGGTGAGAAAATACCTAGAGCCTCCAAAGCTCTGGGTGTGCATCGGTCCGCACAAGTCCGTGTGGACCAGCTCCAACACCTCTTTTGCACGCTCTCCTGCTCCAGAGAACGCCTCGCGATGCTGCTTCCCCTCCAAACAGCCGATACCTAACTGCTGCTCAAAGTAAGAGATGGTAGGCAGGTCACGCACCATCTGCTTTGCTTGAAGCTACTGCAAGGCGCGCATGCCAATGTGCCCGTAGCGCGCATGCCAGATCTTGCCATCTGTCGCCTGCACCACCGCTGCAAGACTCTGTTCACGCGGGATCTTTGTCGCCCCCAGCAGGCGGTACATGTCGCCCTCCTTCACCGACTTGGCCAACTCCTCTCCTGTTTCCTTGTTGAGGATGTAGCCATAGTCATCATCGAAGACAACGCGCAGTCCTGTGTTGGTGAGAGAGGACACTGAGAGAAGGTTGAACGCAGCATCAGGCACATACAGCACGCCATGGAAAACTCCCACTTCAATGCCACGCGGGGTCTCCAACCACATCTCCACAATCCCAATCCCCTCAGCATNGTGAACCACTCCTTGTGGTGCGTCAGACTCTTGGTACACCCCGAGTCCTTGTACCACGCCAGATCCGCCTTTTCCTTCTGCGACATGTCAGACTTCGCCATGAAGAGGCGGTCGCGCACCTCCTTGGCGACGTTCATGTTGCCAAAATGGCGCACGCTAGTCTGGTTCTGCTGCTGCTACTGCTGCTGCTGCCGTTGCTGTGACTGCTGCTGCTGTTGCTGTGGAGATTGCTGCTTTTGCTGCTGCTGCTGCTCCTTCTGGTCCCTCTTAAACTTGAAGCACTCTTTCTTGTAGTGCCCCTCTTTTTGGCAATAGTGGCACTTGCCCTTCTTCTTGCCTCTCTGCTACCCGGACTGTTGCTGTTGCTGGTTGCGTGGGCCCATGGCCATGAAAGCTGCTTCACTGCTGCTGCTGCCGCCATTACGCTTTGATGCATTGCGACGCAGTTCCACCTGCACCAAGTGCGTGCAGATGAAGTCGAGGTCGAGAGTCGACTGGCACTCCAACGTCTCTCACACCGTGTCGTAGCTGGTTGGGAGTCCCCTCAGCAAGAGGAGAATGAAGCGCGTCTCTTCCACAGGACTGCCAGCCACTCTCAATTGTTTCGCCAGCTCCTTTGCCCTGTCCAAATACGCCTCCATCCCTTCACCACCCTGCATTTTTTGCGCCATCATCTTTTCCTCCAAAAGCATGAGGAATGCAGGATCCTTGCTCTCATACTTCTTGCACAACGTGTCCCACCCCTCCTTTGCAGTAGCCTTGTCACTCACGTACTGAAGATGCGGGTTGGAGATTGTGTTAACAAGCAACCTGTAGGCCTGCCTGTCCTTCTTCTTCCACTCCTCGTACGTCGGTGGTACACCTGCAGAAGAACTCGCATCAGCTGTACCCTTTTGCGGCGTCTTCCCCGCCACTTCCTGCGCTACGGTGATGCCTTTTGCCTGTGGAACTGGAGCCGGCTCGTCGCCGCTCACCACCTCCCACAAGCCCCTCTCCTCCAAAAGGAGGCGGGTACGGATCTTCCAAAACGTGAAGTTGGCGCGTCCCTCCAGCCTCTCCAAAGGCTGGGCTGCTGTTACAACGCCAGCTGCTGCCATTTTGAGCCTTGGTGATGCTCAGCGCTGCCCTTGGATGGCGGGGCTACCCCTGCTTCTGCTGCTGCTTCGGCCAGAAATCTGTCTGACAGAAAATGGACTTTAGATGCCAGCACACTGGGAATTTTGAAAAACTGAGCCCACCACTGAAAAAGTCAGCTCAAACCCTTTCAGATAGACCCATAAAACAGGGTCATCAACAGGGGATTTTGAAAGATATGCCCTCTTGAAAACAGGGTATGCTTTTTCTCCTACTCTTGCTCAGACCAGCCAGTTTGTAAACGGCGTTTCTCCCAAATGAATCAATGGAATGCAAATATCTTTGCATCAATGGAAAGCTTAGGAAACATACTACAATTCGCATGTGCCACTTTTTAAATTTGACAAAGAAATGAGAGAGTTATGGTCATCACAAGGCGACAGTCTTACTCATAGAGAAGAGTGTAGCCCTGGCCGACCTCGTTTTGAGCATAACTGTCAATCCGACCGTTGGATCTTCGCGATCTTGGGCTCGTTGGAAAGCTTGTCTCTTGAACTTGA